>VMDO01002571.1:59924-143563 GCA_007922755.1 Pedetes capensis | reverse complement strand
CCGGCTCGCCTTCTTTACCCCCCTCCTTCCCAAGGATGGGAGGAGTTGGGAGGCTCTTTGTGGCTTGCTAGATGCCTTCGGCTCTTCGGCTCTTCGGCTCTTCGGGGCCCCTGGGCTTGATCTCGCCGGCTTGCTAGATGGTCTTGCTGGAGTAGGGAGCGCTGGTCCAGGTGATGAGGTTCAGGAGGCGGTCAGAGAGGTCAGGATCGGTGGTGCTACAGGGATGGATAGGGGTCCAGGAGCCCTGCTTTTATAGGGTCCTGCAAGGGTCACATGGTGGGGTTCAGCCAATCGGGGCACACAGCTGGCAGGTACAGGGGGCAAATGGACATAACTGCCAGGTAGAGACAGTTATTACCTGCAAGGTGGTGAGGGGAGCCAATCAAAATTATGGTGGTTGAGGCTGGTCAAGCTGGCGGGGGGCCATCTTTCCTCACTCGATGGGAGGGGCTGTTTTGAGTGAGTGGGATGAGCCCTGGGGTCAACTGGGGGTCAGCCCCTCAAACTGTCATGAGGGACCCTAGCTGGGAAATATTATTTTAAAAATACCCAACACTGAAGGATACAAATAAATACAGAGATAAATAAGAGCAGAGACATTTGATAAATAATGTAAATAGGAATGACATGATGCCAGTCCCTCCTTGGAAAACTAAAGCTGTTTTAAACCATGAGGGAACATGAGGGTTGAAGCTTAAATGTCCAGGATGATTTAGACACACAAAGGTTATGGGGAGAGGTTTCTCAGAGGAGCATTCCCTGCACAGGAAGACTCCATTAGGTGAAAATGATGATTTGGGCTAACTTCGGGTAATTTAATATGATTAGGGAAAAGAATTGAGGTGGTGCATAGAAGAAACTCAGTCACAATGATAAGAAGAAGCTACATTCTCAAGGGTCTCAACTACCAACCTAAGGAATAGGAACTATTCCAAAGTCAATTGTTGTGGAGTGTAAAGTAGGCAATTGCACATCTCCTTCACATTCCTGATACTTTTTTGATCCTCAAGAACCAACTAAGAGGTTCAGGAAAAAATTCCAATATAAATTTATTAGAGGAAGATGCAAAGTAACAAAAATGTTAAGTGACTTCCCCCAAGATTATAAAGCTCTGTTTGGCACAGAGAGAAAGAAAACTGAGACTTCAGTTATGCATGGTGCTCATTCCAAGGCATTCAGGAACCTCACAGCATAACTGCAGTTGGCCCTGAAGATGCAGTGGTCTCCACACATCCTGAGCAGCCACTTTGAATCAAAGGTTAAATACTTTTTTTGTGAAGTATCTCTAATCTTTACTAAATTCCACCACTTGAGCTATAAAACATCACACAAATAAGGATGTAAAACTCTGAAAGTCAGGTCATTGAAACAGATTTTAGAGAAAGGAAAATTTGAGAAAATGCTAATTTTATTAACCTAACGTTTAGATATATTTCTTTTTTGGCTGAATAAAGAGAAAATATATTCTGTCTTAGAGTTTGGCTAGTTTGTGGGTGAGAAGGGATTGTGTTTAGAAGGATTAAGTAAAACTGACAGAAATTTAAATATTCCTGTATAAGCTTTCTCATACCTTGAATTGACCTCATATTCAGACTGGAGTCTTCTCATTCTGTACTCCTAAACAGCTCATATGAACTTAATCTTAATATTCATACTTTACACATGAGGAAATGAAGATCCTATAAAGTTAAGTCACTCGTACCTAAGTGAGTTAATAAATGTCAGGCAAACAAAACAAATTGTAAGACAAAAAAGAATAAAGTGTTATGCGTATGTATAGGGATAGCATATAAAGATAATGAAGGAAGATTCTTTACCTTTGTAATGTTATTTTATTTAGTGATTATAAGAGTAATATGTGTTCATTATTGAAATTTAAAAGGAAAATGAATTTTTATGATTCATATGACTAAAAGTATTTACAATAAAAAGGGAAAATGTTCTAAAGAGAGTGATGCTTAGCACTTAATCAACATCCTGTCCCCTCAAACAAAAAAATTGTCTTTATCAATAGGAAGAAATAGTAGTAAGTTAACAACATGTCTACTATACCTTTAGTAAAGTTGTCCCCCTGAAAATATCCATAGAAAATATAAGAAACACTTCAGAATTTGCAGGAACCATGTCAACTAAGTTGTAATGAAAGTTCAAGATCTATGAAGTAGAGAAAAACTGTCCTGGAAGGGAAATTCATTGCTTCAAATGCTTATTACTATTATTATTATAAACATAGAAAATGTAGAAAGCATTCTTTCTTTATTACAGACATTTTAGGTATTACTTGCCAGAAAATATAAGAAAATTAAGTAGAAAGGTTATAGAATTTCAAATAAATACCTCAATCACATTTTAGTAATGTATTAGCAGAATTTCTTCTATAGTAATTTGCAAAAACTTAGCCCAAAGTAGATAAAACCAGGAGTTTTGTTTTTTTTTATTGAATGAGTTTTGTATAAACTAGTAGACATTATGCCTGCAGCTGTAGCCCTGTGGCATCCAATCCTGTCAGATCTCGGAAGCTAAGCAGGATTGGGCCTGGTTAGTACTTGGATGGGAGACTGTCTAGAAACACCAGGAGCTGTAGGCTTGGGAGAAGGGCCCAGCAATCCACTCCCCAAAAAATCAATCCGCCATTGAAAACCCTGTGAACATCAGAGAAGCACTGACAGTAGTGTTTCTCCTGTTGTACTCAGGGTGGCTATGAGTTGGATACCAACTCGACGGCACCTAACAATGATAGTAGATATTACAGAAAAAAATAAAGAATCCTGGCTATGGAAAACCACCAAGACAGAAAGCAGATTCTTCAGGCTTGCAGCTCTCGGTGTCTCTCTCTCCAACTCTCCCTCTCCCTCTCTCTCTCTCTCTCTCTCTCTCTCTCTCTCTCTCTCTCATTCCTCTTTCACTTTATCTCTCTTCTTGTAATTATAGTATGGCTGTAGAAAATTCTAGATTCTTAGCCTTTTTAGATTCGTAACCTGAGATGGAATAGATTTTTCTCACAAGTTGTATAGTTCAAAGAACCACATGGAAGACTTTATCAAAGTCTTATTTAGGTCATTTATCATTTCAAAAACAAGATATTTTCCTTCCCTTGGAAAAAGATAAGTCCTCCTAAAAATGGTGGGGAAATCATTCTGGAAAGCATAAACTAAAGCTTGATAGAAAATTCTCCCAAAATGAGAGTACATGACAAAAAAAATGTAAGAACATACAAGTGATAGCCAAAGTTCCAATGCTCTACCCAAAAACTCTCAAAAAACTGAAGTAAATATACATCTTTGTACGTATATTGTAAATATATTTATAATACATATATACATATTACAATACATACATATATACTTCTTTCAATACATATGTGTATATATGTATGTATACATATATGTATGTATGTATGTATACATATATACATATGTATATATGTATATATAGAGAGAGAGAAAGAAGTATATAGGTATATATATATACCACACATATATTGAAAGAAGTATATATGTGTGTGTGTATATACACACACACACACACACACATACACACACACACACACACACACACACACACACACACACACACACATATATATATATATATATATATATATATATATATATATATATATACACATAACCTGCAGCTGTAGCCCTGTGGCATCCGATCCCGTCAGATCTCAGAAGCTAAGCAGGGTTGGGCCTGGTTAGTACCTGGATGGGAGACCGCCTGGGAACATCAGAAGCTGTAGGCTGGGAGAAGGACCTGGCAACCCCCTCCCAAAAATCAATCTTCCATTGAAAACCCTATGAATGATGAATGGCATAGAAGCACTGACAATAGTGTTTCCCCTGTTGTACAGAGGGTTGCTATAAGTTGGATACCGACTCAACGGCACCCAACAACAACAACAGCTATATATATATATATATATATATATATATATATATATATCCATGACTTTAATAAATCATGCAATAAATGATCCTCTGTGATAACTAGGAAATGCAATTAAGGAAATGAGAAAATATGCCATAAATCTGAAAGAAGTAAATATACACACAGGTAGAGAAGAGATTAAATATATATTTTCAGTTTAGGTAACTTTAAGATAGATAACTATCAACATGAGGCATTATACATTCAGAGTTGTTATAAGCTTCATTTATGCATCTGACTGTCAAATAATAACTCAAATTCCACTATCATATTTCATCCACTTCTCTCCTTTCTTTAAACTTATTATAAAATATCTTCACTCTCAATTTATCTAAGAATCCCCCATTGTATTTCACATGCATTTCTGTCTACCCACAAGTCTAATACACTGTCTATTTGGTAACTGTATGGCATTGTCTATGTCTTTCTTCTTGGATTTCCGTCTTTGAATACACACAGTCCCACTAGACTTCATTGTTTTCTAGGAAAGTCTGGGGGCTCTTTCAAAACACTATTTGCCCTTTGGTCTTCTAGGATGTACTTTCTCCTACCAGGGCCCATAGTAGCTTGGAATTGACATCCAGAAGATAAAAGAGTGAATGTTCCTTACTTCAAGAGAGATAACAAGAGGGCGATGCTCATTTTCCAATATCTTACAGACTTTAGAAAATGAAAATGCTGTTCTAATTTTTTACATAACCCCCTGGATTCAACATAGTTCTCAGATGTAAATCCAGATGGGATCTGGGCAGTAAAATAAATCTGATGACAGATAATATGCTGTCATCAAAAATGTCTTCAGGCTAGTGTGGTGGCATGCATCTATAATCCTAGCAACTGGAGGATTGAAAGTTTTGGGGGAAAGGCAGCCTCCACCCAACTTAGCATGACCTGGTCTTAAGGTAAACATTAAAAAGGGGGTTGGGGTTGCAACTGAGTGGTAGAACACATGCAAAGTATGTGTGAGAACCTGTGTTCAGCCCCCTAATACTGAAAAAAAAATAAGAGGTGAGGTCGTCTTCTTGGTCAACCATAAGAAGTCATTTATTTACTTCAGTAGAAAAAAGTTCACTATTATTTGCTCAAACTGCCTTGAGGGTGGTTTTTCTCTTAGATTCATGCTAAGTGCAAATTTTCTGCATAACAGAAAGCTGGACATGATTCCAGGTGTTCTCATTCCTAGTTTATTTCTCTAAACACTAGTAATGACCATGGAGAATCTATTTTAAAAGGGAAAACAAACCAAGGAAAAACAAACAGAACTATGTGTAACTAGAAAGAATCAGATCATCATGAATTAGACTAGCTCTGTTTCCCACTCTTCTCACTGTAAGGAGTCCATGTTACCACTTCTCTAATCAAAACTTTTGTTGGTCCAATGTTCTCCCAGGTCTCTAGATGAAGCTATCACATACAGCTGAGCCAGCACAATTTAGCATAAATTTATCTTTACTTCATATTTCTTTCATATTGCTTATTATATTTCAATCACCTTCCTAGCTAGTCAATCTTGAACAAGTAGGAAACACACTATTGTTGCATTGGGGTGGTACATAGAATACATGTTCAGGAAATACTACTTATTTTCATTCATATCTTACCTACATGTTGAATTAGTCTTTCTCCTTTCCAATGATAGTAAGTATACTGAAATAATAAATATAAAAATTAATTGGAAATAGAAAAATTTCAAATCATATACTTATTTATTAATATGTAATTTTCTGAATATGATAGAAAAAATCTCTGCCTGTTAATGAATCCTATTTCAAATGATTTCATTATACAACTTGGCTGGGGTTTAATTCAGTTGATAGAGTGCCGCACTGTACTCTCTGAGGACCTGGGTTCAATCGCCAACACCACAAAAACAGGAGAAGGACATGGTAATCCACTCTCAAAGCTATGATGAAGCAATAAGCCATGGAAAACCTATGAGGATCTCTGTGAGTCAGACTTGATATGATGGCACCTAACAACAACAACATTAAAAGACTTTCAATATCATTAACTATACCTGACATTAAATATAACCATGATAAGAAAATTAATTGGGAAACTGTTGATATTAGATTTGGATAACTTTTTTCTTTCAATGAGGAAAAAAATATATGATCCGAGTAACTGACATCTCAAGAATGAGAAATATATTCTAATGTATAATGGATGTACTTCCCTATATGTTCTTATAGAGTCAACAATTTCCTCAACCTGTAACTGCCTTGCCAGAGTTATGGATATAAGTACAAAAATGTGGTGCTTTTCAAAAAGGATACATTGATATTGGCATTTTTAGGAAGCACATTTTCAATAACAATGTAAAATGAAAACATGTACCACATAAAGATACCATCTTCTAATTCCCATGTCCATGTACAATGGACTAAGCCTTTAATAAACTTATCATAGTCATAATTTGAACCCATGTTTACTGACTGCAATCTATGCTGTATATCTCTACTACACTTTTCTGGAAATGTAGGGAAGAAATAACACCTAAGCAAGAAGCAGTTGTCTTAAAAGGGTTGGCTTTGCCCTAAGCATTTTTCTTTTCTGTCAGTGAGATATTATTCACCCTGGAGGAAAAAAGGAAAAACAGAGGACGAAAAACAAAAGTCAACTGAATGATTTATCATCCCATTCTGGCAAACTTAAATTCATTGGAGAATCACAAAATGTCATAGCTAGGAGCAATCTTCAGATCATTCTGGACTTATCCATTGTATACCTGAGAACAATGATAACATATAAGTAGAATGATTTATTCAAATCTGCTGCTAATGGAGAGTGGAATCCAGAGCTCCTGATGCACAGAGCAATACTCTAACATTCCTCAGCAAGATGAATATTCAATAAAACATCTTGTATAATCTAATCCTTAATCTCCCCCTTTCCCTTTTTCCTGTGTGCTGAAATCATGTTCTGTTAAAACCTGTATCTATTCAGCCCCATCCTAACTTTCTATGAGTGCTCCTTGTAATCCTCCCTGGGGCTCCCATGAGGAGGGTCTGGTTTAGTGAAGGAACCGAAGGAGTTCCAGGACCTAGATTCACCTTGGAACTGAGTGTTTATTACATCTTGACCAAATCACTCTATGTACCTTTTGGAGGTCTTATTTTTCCACCCTACAAAAAATGTGAAGGGAATGTTATGTAGAAATTTGCTGTTCAAAATGTGGTTATAGGACCAACAGCATTAGCAATACCTCAGAGCTTGTTGGGAATGTAGACTCTTAGGCCTTGTACCAGACTTACTGAATCAGCATCTACATTTTAGAAAATATACAGGTGAGTCATGTGCATAAAAAGTTGGAGAAGTGCTGAGAGGAATTAAAGAATGCCTTTCCCCCAGTTAAATATTATTCATTCTTTTTAATAAAGAGATAATTCAATTATATCAATTTTTGCTACTAAGAAATGCCATGCTGTTTGTGACACAGAGACATGGAAGATTTTTCCAGGTCCTTCACATGTTGCCTTCTGATCATCATCTCTCCTTCCTCATAGGTATTGGCTTTGAAGTAGACCTTCCTCCCACTTCAGCTTTGTTTTGCCCTTATAATAATGGCTTAGCACTTCCTGAAATCTTTGTCTACATGACCTCATCCAGCTGGGAGATCCTCCTGCCAGGCCAGCAAAGGACCAACCAAGTTCTGAGGACTACACCCTGGGAAGGTAAGTGACTGGGCAAAGGTTACCTGGCAAATGGTAGGCGGAAATGAAAATCCAAGGAGATGGCTCACCACCTGGAGAGATTCTGAAGCCATTAAAGCATTTTGGGCATAATGCTGCTCTCAGATGCATTATATTTCATGCACATTCCCTGCCCTGCAGCCATTGTTTCCATTGTAATTACAGACTCATATTCAGCTGCCTCGAGAATGCTGATGGTTATAAAAGAGAACACTCACCACAGTGGGTGGGAAGGGCTGGTCAAATTGCAAATCTATTGTGTAAGACTGGAAATCTGTGATTTTGGCTGACTCCCCACTGCAAAAAAGAAAAAAAATATATGCACAGTGTGTCCCAAAGCCCCCCTTTGGCGAATATTGTCATGGAAAGGCTAAATAAAAATGAGCAATGAGCAGGCAGGAAGTACTGCAGATCTAAGTCAAAGGGAAGCAGATAATCACATATTTCCATGTATCACAGATTACATAGGTCAAAATTAACATCTAAAACTAGAAAAATGTTGCTTTACATGGTCAGATATGAAGCATGTTTTTAAGGAGACTCAGCCCTAATACCACCATAACTCTGCTCAAAAATAGACCACATGCGATTCATTTCTGTGGAACAAGCAATTGGTGATTTAGTGATTTTCCAATAAAAAAAACAATATTGGTTTCCATTCAATTCATCCTTCTCTAAAAGGAAACATTAATCTCCAATAAAGAAAAGCAAATAAATGGTCCAAACATAAGACGCCCTCCTTTCCACTGGACCAGGGCAGCTCTTATTTAAATGTTTGCCTCACTAAGCCTACACAAAGATCTAGATGCAGAATCTTTCTCAATGCAAGAATGTAAGCAGCAAGAGCTGCTGACAAGGTGAACACAATGTGTGAGACATTACTCATTCTTGATTCTCAGAAATATTAATTGTTCAAAAAACTAAAGTTTCTGAAATTAGGTAATAACATAGAAATAATTTACACAGCATTCCTCTGGTCTCTGCTGCTACAACACTCCACCCATTTTCACCAAACCCTTTATTAACTTATGAGTTTGCTTTTTGAAGAACTGGAAGGTTGAACCCAGGGCAGCATGCATGCTAGGTAAGAAATCTACCGCTGAGCTGGACCAACAGACTATATATTTTTTATTTTATTTTCAGAAAGTATCTCACCAACTTACACAGGCTACCTGTGGCCTTGAACTTGTAGTTCTCCTGCCTCAGCCTTCTGAGTCTTTGGGATAATAGCATGTGTCATAGCACCTGGCATTAATGACCTATTTTAAAATTCATATTATTTTAAAATGAATGAAATATAGATTTTTTTCTGCTCATATATTAATGACTTAGAGTAAAGAGAGCTTTATGTGTATGCAAATATATTTTCAAGATAAAATTTTATGTGCATAAAATAGTTCACCTGCTTTGGAAAATAGTTTGGCAGTTTATTATTAAAAAGTCAAATTTCCTATGCAACCCAACAATTCTCCTTCTGGGTCTCCACCCAGATGAGAACACATTTTAAACAAAACTATTCATGCTAATGTATTCATGTTAATGCAGCATTATTCATAATAGTCCCCCCCCCCAATAGAAATAGCCTAAATAACCACTGGCTGGAGAATAGTCAAAAATGTGTACATCCTCCTCATAATAAGGTTGCTAGTCATAAGTAAGGATGCTAGTTATAAATATAAAAGAATGAACTATTGATACATACTACCATAAAAATGAACCTCAAAATCATTATCTTAAGTGAAAGAAGTCAGGCACAAAAACTACATATTGTAGAATTCCATTTATATGAAATGTCCCAAATAATCAGGTCTATATAGATAGAAAATAGGTGCATAGTTGTCTGGAATAGGGAATGGGAGTGGTGATTAAATGGGTAGGGAAAATTTTATCAATGTGATTTTTAAAAATTTTCTAAAATTGATCATGGTGATGATTCCTCAACTTCATAAAATTGACTAAATCTCACATAGTTGACTTAATGATATGAAAATTATACCTCAAGAGAGTTGTAAAGACATTCCAACTGACAAGAAAGATCAGGAAGCAAAACAGCATTGAAGGAGAAGGGAAAACTTAAAGTGGAAAGATCAGAAAAAAGTTATTGAGGGTGATCATTAAAAGCTGGCCAATGTTGTCTTCCTGATGGAGTAACGGACATCGGTAGTAATACCATTGTGTAGAAGAAGGAGTATACATGACACACTGCTAACCAAGAGCTCAGAAAGGTACTACCATGACAGGAATCTTTTCAGTTCATCTGTCAGAGTACTGGTCACATAGTTTCTCTCTCTCTTTCCCCTTCCCTCCCTCTCTCTGTCTTCCTCCCTTCCTCCCTCCCTCCCTCTCTCCTTCCCCCTGTCTCTCTCTCTCTCTGTACAGGTGAAAATCACTCCTAAAAGGTTCACCATCAAGCTAATTTCTCTCATTGATCTTCAAATATAGAATCAGATTTCTTAGACATTCTTTTTCTCTTGTAGCATTCTCCCTCCATTTCTCTTTCAGTCTCTGACATTGAGACCATAGACTCCTTACTCACATGAAGGATACTTTCCATGGAAGCAATCAAAAATCAGGACCTTCCCTGGAAGAAGGTTGCTCAAGGTTTGTTTGTTTGTTCGTTTGTTTTGCGGAACTGGGGTTTGAACCCAGGGCCTCATGCTTGCATGCTCTGCAAGTTCTGGGCCACTGAGCTGAACCCTCAGTCCATTTTTTCACTTTTTGAGACAGGGTCTCACTAAGTTACACAGACTGCCTCTGATCTCGAACTTGCGATCCTCCTGCCTCCGCCTCCTGAGCCGCTGGGATTATAAGTGTGCACCACAGCACGTGGCTAAGGTTGCTCAAAGTTTTGATAGTATGAAAGTAGAATGATACTGATCTTGTATAGATTAACATTGAGTATCTACATGGATTATTGTAATCCATGTACTGTTTAAAAGCAATATATGGATAACTAAAAAGATAATTTAATAAATCAAGATAAAATTTCGACACAAAATGAACATCTTCCAGGAAATCCAGCCTAGGATAAAACTAATTGTGAGCTAGGGTTAAACTATCATGATTGGGCACATTTTGAATCCTTTGTCATGCTGCTCAAGATTTAATACTCTTAGCAAGAGAATATATAAACCAACTTAGAACAGTGTCTGTTGATTTTCATACAATCTCATTAATCAGCATGTAGTTGAAACAGGTTAAAAGATATTGGGTAGCTGAGGACTGTGACTCATGCCTGTTATCCCAGAGACTACAGTGGCTGAGGCAGGAGGATCATAAGTTCATAGCAGCCTGCACAATTTGTGAAGACTTTGTCTCAGAGTAAGAATTTATAAAGTGGCTTGGGGTGTGGCTCAATGGTGGGATGCTTCCTTAGCATGCTGTGAGGCCCTAGAGTCAAACTCCAGTACCAATGCAAGCAAGGAAGGAAGAATGAAGGAAAGAAAGAAATGAAAGAGAGAGAGAGAGAGAGAGAGAGAGAAGAGGAGAGGAGAGGAGAGGAGAGAAGAGAAGAGAAGAGAAGAGAAGAGAAGAGAAGAGAAAAGAAAGGAAAGAATGAAGGTAGTAAGGAAGGAAGAGAGGAAGGAAAGATGGAGAAAAGGAAAAGATAGTGGGCAGCCGAAAAGAAAAAGCAAAGTCCATTAAAATTATCATGCTATGTCTAGCCTTTAATTTTATTCTTTCTATACTCTGAAATTGCTTCTGATTCCTGATTACAGATCTGTTATCAGTTCTGTGAATTTTTGCTTGCAATATCTGTTTTATATGCAATGCTTTTTCCCCAATATTTTATGTCTAAATTCTATCCATTCTTCAACAATACACTAGTTCCAAATTTTCAATGAAAATTTCAGTATCTGAAGTGCTCTTCTGATGCTCCCTATTTATCTCGTGGTACCTATCAGCATGCATGAAGTATCTCTTTATTTTGTGTATAGGTTTTTGGTATTTAAGTATTAGTATTATTCAATTCTGTATCCCCTAAACTTTTTTAAATACAGAGGAGTACATAGTAGACAAACAACAATCAGTTGTCAATATGTAAATATAGCAATAAAGAAACATAAGTTAATCTATGTAGGAAAAAGACTAAAGAAGGCAGTATCCAATTTTTGCTTTCTACTTGACGGGAAGTTATATCCTCACTTCATCTATTCTGTCTTCTCTTTTAGTAAAAGACATTATGTCCAGCAATTTGGCAGTTATAGACAATGAGAAAGGTATTTTTCTGGGCCAATCAGAAACAATTTCCAGCAACAGGGAATTAGAGTTTTCCCTCCACTGGAATGCTCACCAGCTGCAAAGAGCAGTTTACTGAATGGTATGTGACACTGATGACATTATCTAGTGATAAAAAGGTCACAATTAGATGAAACCCTTTGCCAGTGTGTGTGTTACAACTCCAGCCCAGATAAGCAAGGTCTCTCTTTCCACTGAGCTAATACGGGTCTTAGAATAATGGAAGACAGAGGCTTCTGCCACCCTCTATCATTGCAGCAAGGTTCTGCTCTATAATAGGTGGCAGTAATTTGGCTGTAATTAAACAAGACCTGATATATTATTTCCTAATGAACTCAAGTGAAATCATCTCCCACTTCTTCCCAGTGCTTCTAATTAGGCAATAAGGACTATATCATGAGCAATAAAAATCACTTTTCTGGGTTGGTGATGAGGGATTAGAGTATGCAGGGAGGCTTTCATGGCCCAGAGTGAGAGGCAGGTAGGCAGCAATTTTGAATGGAACATCCTCCATTCCTCTCACCATCTGCTCCCAAATTACCTAGGTGGCAAGCACTGATGAGGAACAAATTGAACTGAAGTTAGAACAAGAAGCTTAAAACCATCAGTCACCAGCACAGCAATTTAAATCAGAGCTTTATGTGCATGGGTCCCTTGCATAATTATTCTGGTGCTTTATTAATTTCCAAGCCTTTCATATCTACTATCTTGTTAAATCCCGAGAAAACTCAGAGGACCTAATATAAGCAGTTTTTATTTTTCCCATTTTATGCATGAGGTAATCTGGTTTGCATATTTGGAAATGATATGTACAATGTTCAAAGGCAACAGTTTTCACAGTTGTCCACAGGTGAATCCTACAATAGAGTCCATTCTAAAGCTGTTTTGACTACAAATCATCTTTCTTTACTTTCCTTCAGTTCATCCAATGTAGAAGTAGACAAGGCATATTTCTAACCCTCCATGTGTTTTCGTAACATAGGGTGCTTCATTGAAGACCTGGGAACTATCACTACTACACTTTTGATTCTGGATACTGTGGGACTATTTTATAGCTCCAGGTTGTAAGGAACTGAGAGCAAACCAAAAATAATTCTTGTGTTGTGTAGACATGCAAATAAATTCTGTCCTGTGGAAGAGAAAAACTTTTTCCTCCCCAAGGAAAAGATATTTTGCAAATTCATTTCAATACTGTTGATCTGTAAATGGGTCTTCTTTGAATTCTAATACATGTTTGGTTTCTTCATATGAAGTAATTTAAATCATTGTCTTTTGCTTATTCTGTATTTTATGAGAGTAATTATGTTACCCTTTTAAAGGAATTATCTTTAGCAGCAAATGAAATTTTATCTGTTTACATATTTCTAATGTCTTGTTTTACAGTGCAACAACAAAGTGGAAAAGTTGAAACATGTGTAGCTGTGATAAAGACTGTACAGATCCCCAAACAAAAATTATTTACTATCTGACCCTTAAAGAAAAAAGTTTGCAGACTTTCATTTAAAACATATATATCCTGCCAAGGCTCATGCATCTGAAGAAGCCACTTTTAGATATTTTCCGACATGTTTAGGCATCAGGATGTCGGCATAAGTAAGAACCAGTATAATAAGCCCTCATTTTTCCCTAAATTGCTAAAAGAGCTATTTTGGCATATACGAACTGATTTTGGACTACATGTTAGGAGACTTGCTATGATTAGCTGTGGGACATTTAGCAAATTTTCATATTTCTACACTAGAGCTTTTTCATATGTAAAATGCATGTATAATTTTTGGTCTCATTTAAATATTTTTATATTTATCCTTTAGAGATTAGCAAGACTAAATTTTTTTTCTGGTTGGAGCTATTTCTCTTTTTTTTTCTTTTTCTTTTTCTTTCCTATTTTTTTTTTTTTTTTGGAGGAAAGTCAGATTAAATCAGATCAGATCATTCTGTCCTGAAACAGATGGAACCTGTGTTTTGAGCCTGTTATAAAACTAACACATTGGGTTAGAAAAATTATCTACTGCTAATCTGCTCCTACCTCAAAATGACGGAGCTGTTAGATGTTAGTGGAATGGCAGCAATGCCACTGTTGAAGATAGAGTGGCAAGGGGGTCTGGACTGGACTTCAGAGATTCTAGGAATGAAAATTGGGAGCTTATTTGCGGAAGATGACCAAGAAAATGTTGCATCTCATCATTTCCTCTTATAATGAATTGTATGCAGTGTGTATATTGTTACTTTATTAATCCAAACACTGAGGTCAGTGACATTTATTTTTCTCTCCCTCAAATTTCAACCTGATTTCTTTTTCCTCACCTAGTCTCTTTCTCGATTCCTAACACCATGTATTCTCATGCTGTTCTCAGAACTGCAACCTCATCTGCCTTCCCCTGAAGTTCTGCATTCAATCTTGCTATGAATTCTAACATTTCAGTTGCAAAACCTACCTTTTCTTACTAACTTTACTGTTTCTATTTTTCTTTTCTTAATTTCCTTGTTCTTTCTTGCTTTCTCTTTCCTTTCTTCTTTCCTTCCTTCCTTTTACTTCCTCCTTTCTTCTCTCCCTCGTCCCTCTCTCTAATTACTGATTCATAACATTAAGCATTTCTGACATAGTGATGAACAAAATCCGATAAAGTCCTTGCCTTTATGGAGCTTCTAGTCCAATGAGGGTTATAGCCATTATGTAACTGAGTTTCAAAATATGTAAAATTGCAACTGAAAATTATTATGTAGGAGAAACTCAAGGTGTTTGACAAAGAAGGAGAAATTTAACTCAGGGAAAATGTCAACAAAATCTTCCATGAGGGAAGGATTCTTGAGCTACTGGATTCTAAATATTAGTAGGACATTATTATGTAATGTGGGAGAAAAAAAGAACTTTGTATAAGCAGCAACTGTGATGGTTAATTTAATATGACTAGGCTAAAGGATGCATAGATGACTGGCAAAGTATTATTTCTGGGCCTGTCAGGGAGAGTATTTCTGGAAGACATTGTTGTAAACCAGTAGACCGATGGAAGGAGATCATTGTTGCCCATGTGAGTCAGAATCATTCAATCCATGGAGGACCCAAATAGAGCATAGATGTGGAGCAAGAGCAAAGCTGTTCTTTCTTTTTGAGTGGGACATTCATCTTCTCCTTGAGGCCTTGAGTTTTGGACTGGGACTCAGACGTTTGTCTTCCTATTTCTCAGGGCTTCAAGTTTGAATCAACTTTCAGCTTGCCAACAATGTATAAAGGGACTCCTAGGACTCCATATTCAAGTGAATCAATTTTTTAATAAGAAAGTCTCTTTTATATCTATTTATCTATTTTCCTATCTCAAATTAGTTGCTTTTTAGAGAATTCTGACTAATAAAAATACTAAAGAACTAAATAAATGGAGAGGGTTGTGGTGGCGTAAGTGAGGGACTGTGTTTAAGATGAGTCCACATTGACCAACTCTGGCCATTATAATATAGAGCTTTAGAGGCCATTTGAATGGAATTTGGCCTTATCCTGAAAATTGATTTTAATTAAGAGAGGGCTGTTGTGTGGAGAAGAATTTAGACAAGGCCTGAGAGGAGTGGAGTAGATGAAGCAGTGATCCAGTGTAGTTGATCATCCAGTAGAACTAGAAACAATTGTAGGTCTTGTTATGTGTCCTGCATTGTCCAAAGAGATCTATCAGTCTTCACTCGTGGTCCTCTACTTTACAATTGAGCAAAATAAAGTCTGAGTGGGAAGTAACCACCCAGATGACCTAGGTAATAAATGCAGGAGGAGGGTTACATACACAAGCACTATGCTCCAAAGTAGATGGTCTTAACAACTGTGCTGTGTTTCCTCTAAAAAGTTCTACAATATGACCATAAAAATTGATATTGGAGAGATTTTCCCCATCTCATCCACAGCACACATAATCACACATATTATGTGTGTGTGGATACTCATAAATATGTATAAACATACATTGATACACAGTGATGTGTCACAACAAAATATCAGAAAGTTTGAAAGCAAGTACAGGTATGAGGCCAGCAAATATGAAAAGCAGAATGTAGTTTAAATATGTGTTGAAGAGTAGATCAATACAGAAAATATATTTACTGTATAGAAGAAGTCTTGACATGAGTATATTTCTGATTTTCTCAATGTGACTTCAGAAAGCAGTAAAGGTCATTGGGCAAGTAACACTTAAGAAAATCAATGTTTGCTGCATTCCATATGAAATAGTATTTACAGTTAATCTGTCCTTAGTTTTCCTCATGGGACAATGAGACCTGAGTACTTATTAGCTGTGAACTGTAATTAAATTACTTAACCTCTCTGAACTTGAGCTTTCATGTCTCTAAAATGAGTCAATAATATCTACCTCAAAGACTTGTTTTGAAGCTTCAAAGAGATATGTCTACAAATATTTTAATTTTTCTCTCAATGTCTATGTTTGGAATTGTCTTTCTCACTGTCTGCCTTCCTGCTTTTTTTCCTCTTCCATCCTCTATTTCTCTTCCTTTTATCTTTCCTTCATTTCTTCTTTTAATTTTTTTCTGAGTTTTTTTTCCTCCATTAATAACTGGAGATAGGGATTCTCACAGCATTTTGTGATTCTCTTCATCCATCTATCAAGAGAGTGAAAAATAAAATACAATAGATAAATTTTCATATTTGTTCTTTGAGTAAATGGACATATGAAATTAATCACTATACCCCTTAAGCACACTGAAAGACATACAACACTATATTCTTTCTTTTTTGTCTTTCCTCTTAAAACAACAGACACTGTGAATGTTTCTATTTCTTCATTCCAATGTACATACTTATTATATCCTTCAGTCGTATTTTGGGGTTTCATAGAAGTTATAGAACTTTTGAAAAGATGCTATATTATTAACAGTTTTATATTTCTCATTATTGAATTTCTATTTCAGAAATATTAGGTCTCATAGAGTTCTAAGAACAGAACGATCAGCTTATAAGTATATGTTTGATAAGTAGACTATGCTATTTGGTTAAAAATTTTGGTGGTTTACCATTATTAGTATAAGTCCTGGCACTTTATCCTCTCCTGACTGACATCAGCACTGCCTTGGAATGATACTGGGAACCCCCATATCTTCCTGGAGCTTCACCTTTTTCCATGCATTATAAATAATTAAATTAATTATTCAAGACTAGATTTATGTTTCATCAAATTAAGCACACTGACCCCTTTTCTAATAGTCAAGATATATTTGATAAAAGCTCTGCTATGGACTCAGCAAAATAATAATTATTGAAGTTTGAGTTTACTTCAGGGACGAGCCAAGATTCTGAAATGAGGGGAGCTAACTCTGGATCTTGACCCTGCTGTTCTGTTCTTTAAAATATGCAGGGATGCCTCATAATGTGAGATATACTCAAGTAGTTGGGAAAAAAAGTAAACAGACAGAGAAACCAGGGGTGATTTAGCTGCAAAATGTTAGCTTAATTTCTTTAGCTTGATTGCAAAGGATATTAAGCTCTGCTCAAACCCTACAATGATTTATTTGAAAAAAAAAAAGAATCACAGGCACATTGCCCTTGAATTTGGAACATAGAGAGATCTTTTAGTTCTTGTGTACAGCCTTGGACCACATCACAAATCAACACTTTATAAAAATATTGGCAAATCCCCTATCATATAAACAACTTGTACATGGGACATATAAAGAACTCTTAAAATTCAATAATAAAACATCAGATTGCCCAATTAAGATGAGCAAAACATCTGAATACACATTTTTCAAAGAACGTAAAGATGGAGGAAGAGTAAATTTGCTGCTCCTTGCAATTGCAAGCCTGGATATGTACCAAAGAGATTTAAAAACACATGTCCACCTAAAAATATGTACAGTTATATTCCCAGAAGCATTATTTTTAATAGCCAAAATGTGAAACCAACTTAAATATCCATCAACTAATGAAAAGGAAAATAAAATTTAGGGAACTACAAAATTTAATATTATGCCACAGTAAAAAAAAAGAGAGAAGAGTGCTGATACTTGTTGTAAAGATGAACCTTGAAAACAGCCAAATCACAGAAGCCAGTCAAAAAAAAAACACTGTGTATTTTAAAATCTTATTTACACATACTCTCCACAGTATCAAAATTTGAGAATCAGTTGATTAGTGTTTATTTAGGGCTGAGTATATTGGGAGTTTATTAGTAATGACCTTCAATGTATATAGTTTCTTTGGGGGTGATAAAATGATTCAAAACTGATTGTGAAAAAAATTTGCATAAATTTACACTTAAAAGTATTGAATGTGTGCTTCAAATAGGTGAATTGTATATGTGAACTATATCTCAATTTTACATAAAAATACACACACCTATATATACATGAAGAAATGTATAGTCACAGACATATACCTTTTCCTTATTGTTGTTGTTAGGTGCTGCCAGTCCTATCCAACTCACAGGGACCATCATAGGGTTTTCAATGGCTGATTGTTTTGGGATTGCCTCAGGAATGGATCGCCATGTCCTTCTCCCATTTTTGCCGTGCTGGGAATCGAACTCAGTACCTTACAGACTGCAGAGTAGTGCTCTACCAATTGAGCTAAATCCTGCCCCTAACTTTTCCTTAGCCATTACAAATATCATAGCTGATATTCCTGTGATAAAAGACATTAAGTTAATAAGAGAAAAGCATACCAAATTTACTTCATATTTTACATGATACAGGACACTTTGGAAATGAAGAATTTGCTATTTTTGGATTGGTTGGGGATATAAACACTATGTAGTGGCACCTAGGAGATCATCTGCCTGGAGCTTTGAATCAAGGTTTTAGCACACATTCAGACATGTGGAACACTATTTTATTGGTTTGGTCCACAGCTATTAACTTCTTTGTCTCTCCTTCCCTCCCTCCCTCATCCAACCCTTTTAATTATGACACCTTAGGATTTTTCTATAATCAGATTGTTATTTCATAGTTATTGTATATATATATATTACACACACACACACACACACACACACACACACACACACACACACACACACACACATATATATATATATATATATATATATATATATATATATATATATATATTATATTCTCCAACTTGACCAGGAACATTTTTTACATCATTATCATAACTTTTCTGCCAATAACAGTTTCTGGTATTTAGTAGGTGCTCAGCAGTTGTTGAATGAGTGAATGACTGGTCTTAGTAAGGAGAGCTCACCATCTGTACTATATTATACACTATATTATTACTATCCTCCAGAAAGCAAATGAGAATAGATTATAAATGGAAGGCAATGATTTAGATATTAATACTTGAATATTTTGATAAATTATCTCCTATTATTTCCAGCTACTGGTTGAAGAATTCAGGTCATAAAAGATCCTGTTATTAAAAATCTCACCAACTCTTCTTCATATCAGAGATAGCATAATGAAGATTGTTGTTAGTTGCCGTCAAGTCAGTGTATGACTCATAGCGACCCTATGAAACAGTATCATTAATGCTTCTCTGCTTGCTATTCATAGGGTTTTCAATGGCTGATTATTTTTTGGGAGTGGGTTGCCAGGTCCTTCTCCTAAGCCTATAGAACTGGTATTCCCAGGCAGCCTCCCATCCAAGTACTAACCAGGCCCAACCCTCCTTAGCTTCTGAGATCTGATGGGATTGGGTGCCACAATCATACGGCTGCAGGCAGCACAATGAATAGATGTCATTAAAATCATGAACTGTTAATTCTAAAGTTCAAGGTCTCCCATATAATTGACTTCTTTTTGGATTAAGGAATCTTATTCACGCAGGATGCTGTGGGTACATGGTAGGGAATCTTGTATATGTCTGTGCATCGTGTGTGTGTGTGTGTGTGTGTGTGTGTGTGTGTGTGTGTGTGTGTGGAAATGAAAGTCATGCTTTGTGATGGATAACTCATCTGTCAGGCACCTCTTCAGAAGAGTTCATTAGCACTGTGATATTAGAAATACAGTGACGGACATGTCTATTCCCTTCCCCTCCTTTCATCATCAGTCAAATAGGCCCCACGTCAAAAGAGCATGCTGGAAAGGGCAATATTTTAAACTAAAGAATTTAATGTCAACATAGGAAGGATATTTAAGAGAGGATTGGGGAAATATTCTGGTCCTTCCTTCCTGAAATTATATTATGTAGGGAAAAACTAGCACAAAATATCAATCTTATGATGACTTTGATGTATAAACTTAATTCTGTTTTAACCTCTATCTTTGCTGTATTAGAATCATGGAATCCAAGTAATTCCTTTCATTTTTCTTGATGGTAAAGATGTACCTCTCCCTGTCCTTCATCTATTTGATTGCTAATAATTAGGGTCATGATTCAATGTGTTCAGTAAAATCTACTGAGAAAGTGCACAAAGAGTGTAGTTTTTCAGAGAGTTGTAAAAGAAGCAGAGAATTTAAGAAGTGAAATAAAATTCAGCATTGAGGAAAATATATTTTTTTAGGAATTTGGATGATGAGATTGAGAGGATATAAAAGAAAGGTTCCACCAGGGAAAGTCTGCCAAGAAATAAAAAGGAAACCCTACTGGCTGATCCTGGAAAAAGGGTGTTGCCTCCAGCTTCCTCTTTCCTATGTATTTCCATTCCCTATGTCCATAGACTATAAAAATATTTCTCCCAAAATACCCATCAACAGAACAGATAAGAAAATTTATATATATATATATATATATATATATATATATATATATATATATATGAAAATTACCCAGCAATAAAAAAAGATGAAATAATGTCATTTGCAGCAAAATGGATGGGACTGGAGAGAGAATATCTTAAGTGAACAAACACAGCATCAAAAAGAGAAATACCTTATGTTCTCACTCACATGTGGGAGCTGACTATTACTTAAAGGGAAAAAAAACCTATACATAAGTAGATATATAAAAATGAACAATTAAACCTAGCTAAGAAGGGGAAATATAAACAGAGCAGAAAGCAGAAGATAAGGGACTAGCAAAGGGAAGTGAAGATTGTGGAAGGTGGGAAGGGGAGGAGAAACAGTCTAAAGGGATAAAGGGTGAGAGGATAATCTCAATGTAAATGATACAACTCCATGAGTACATGGGAAATAGCGGAATATAACCAATATATGCATATGAGTTTTACTGCATATTAGTCAAAAGTTTCCATAAACTTTGTAAGTTGATGAAAGTATAACCAAAAGTGTTGTAATCGTTACATAATGGAAAAAGCAAATGCTGTATTACTCTGCACCCCACCAACATTTATCAATAAAGGGGAAAAAAAGAAAAAAGAGAACAAAAAAATATTTCTCCCACTGAAGCCTAATGGAACTTTCTCTTTGTTAGTATCCTTGACCTTTACTTGCTGACTGGATTAGCTGTGTTTCATGATGTAAGACTTCCCTTACATTTTCTGGTTATCCCATATGGACAATCATATACTCTGTGCAGATGCTCACCACAGACACTTGAAACTCAAGAAAAGGGAATTTAGTCTTAGATACCTAAGAAAAGGTGGCTGGGCTTACATGGGGAAGAAATTTCTTTATCTTTTAGTAAATTCAGCAGAAAAAAAAGATATTCTGAGATTTTTGAGTTAAATACTCACTACAGAACCCAGACTTCTTTGACATTAGGATGTTCCTGAAGCACAGACTAAGTAGAAAAAATACCTTTTCATTATTTAATATTTCAACATTTATTTGAATATCATAAATAGTAGGTATATTGCTTTGCTATGATGCCATAACAAAAAAACATAGAGTGAGTATACACCACAGCAATTTATTTTCTAACAGTTCTGGTGACTAGAAGTCCAAGATCAAGGTGTCTATAAATTGAGTTTCTTATGACACCTCTCTCCATGGCTTGTAAATGATACCTTATCACTGTATCTTCACATAGGGTTTCTTTATGTGTGTACCTGATCTGTGTCCAAACTTCTTTTTATAAAAATACCAGTCAGCATTAAGGATCCACCTTAAGACTTCATTTTAGCTCAGTCACCTCTGTAAAGGTCCTGTCTCCAAATATAGATACATTCTGAGGTAGTTGCGGTTAGGCTTCAAAATATGAATTTTGGGGGGACACAATTGAGTCTATAACAGTAGGATTCATGGTTATCGGTTCATGGTGTTCTTCAACAGTGGAGATGGAATCATCTCTAGGAAAACTTGTTTTCTATTTTTCTCTACGTTTTCCAAAAAGCTGTGTTCTAATTCTATCTTGGTTAATCAAATCAACTGGAAATCTAGATGCAATTCATACTTCTTAATGAATTTATGCAGCCATAGCACCCTGGTATCTGATATCACCAATCATGGAAACTAAGCAGAGTTGACATAGTTAGTTCTTGGATAGGACACCACCTGGGAATACCAGGAACTCTCGGCTAAGGAGAAGGACCAAGCAGCCCACTCTTGAAACAATCCATCACTGAAAACCCTGTGAATAGCAGAGAAGTACTGACAGTAGTGCTGGACATAGCACAGTGTCAGGGAGTGTCATCTGTTGTACATAGGGTTGCTATAAATAGGACTCCACTTGATGGCCCCTGAGAAGAACAACAATGAATTTATATGTATATTATTCAATTTAATTTTCTTGTATTTTATACAAATGGGTGAAACACAATGTTCCTTTTGTAAAGAATTGCATTACCCAAGGTTAAAATAAAAAAGCTCCTGAATGATGTCAGTGTTTTCAGATGTATTAATCTGGATTCTTCAAAATCAGTTGGTCTTTTACATTGGAAAGATCTATAAATGGTGGATTATTATTTCAGTGTGTTGATTGTTACCTTTTTCAATGAACTCGCAGTAGAAAACATAATGAAAAATATCATTGATTGTATGATTTTTTCACTTCTAAATAAATGGATTTATTCAAAGAATAAAAATTTCTTCTAACTTTCATGATAGCAATATCTTTTCTGATAAAAACATTTTACATGCTAATTTTTAGGATGGCATTTGTTTAATAAATAAGAATATTTAGGATGACAAACACTGTATTTACTATTTATTAGTACTTATATTTGTTAATGCGCTCAATATGAGACAGGATTTCCTCTTGAGTAGAAAATAAAGACACAATAAGCACAAACTGTATAAAGTTAAATTTAATTGGTATTATACACCCAAACTCAACCTGTTATGAAAGTAATTCAGGAAAGATAAAAAGTAGACTTAGTGGAAAAAATTCCATGAATATAATTGGAATCAAACTCTCATTAAATAGGTATGCTCAAGTAAGAAATAATTTTAGGGTATAGAGTAATAAGACATGAGTTCAAATCTCTACTCTTTCAGTTATTGGTTGTGTAACTTTGAGAAGATGTGCCAAAATCCCTGATACTCATTTTAATGCTCAAACATGGGAATCATAATAACTACCTAATAATTTTGACCTCTTCTTGCATTGTACCGTTATGACATGAAAATCTGTCTGGACAGTTTTACCATGAAATATTATTTTAAGTCCTGAAAGTGTGTGTGTGTGTGTGTGTGTGTGTGTGTGTGTTTTGACTTTTTTGTTTGGTTTTTGTGTGTGTGTTTCTTGAGACAAGTTCTTGCTATGTAGTTTAGGTTGACAGAGAATTCATAATGTAGTCCAGACTGGCCTGGAACTCATGATCCTCCTGCCTCCATCTCCCAAGACCTGTGCCACCAGATTTGGCCCATTGTGGGATTTTTCTGTTTATTAATTACTACTATTATATTATTCTTATTATTTGTTTGTTTCCTGTACTCTGTCTTTGTAACAGAGATTTATACCAGTACCTTAATATTTATGATTTTTTTCTGTATCTCATATTAGTTTAACTTTTCTTTCTTCAAGCTCTGAGAAAATACCAAATGAGGGGTTTTGATTCTATGTACTGAGGATTCATGTAGCTAAGCATTGTTCCTAACCTTTTAAGTATCTGTGTTCCATTTAAAGTAAGTAGGAAACCATGTTACTGAATTCTTCATGCCCATCAAATCTGAGAACTATCTGTTTATGAAAAGTATTCTTTTCTATTGAGTAGGGATGGACTTTGTTCTGTCATTAAGTCCCTGATACCCAAAAGCAACAAGTTAGGGTATAAAAACATAGAGCTTTAGAACTGGGCAAGGTGGTGGACTCCTGTAATCCCAGGGACTTGGGAGGTAGAGGTAGGAGGATCCTAAATTGGAGGATAGAGAGAGTTGTAATTTAGTGAGATCCTGTGTCAAAAATTTAAAAAAGTAAAAAATGGACTGGGTTTCTAGCCCAGTGGTAGAGCCCTTACAAAGCATATGTGAAGCCTTGGGTTCAACCTCCCAGTGCTGCAAAAAGATAAATAAATAAATGAATAAATAAATAAATAATTTAAAAACATTAAAAACAAACAAAAAAGAAATTGAGCTTTATATGTATACATTTGTTATTGAGAGCAACCTTGGAATAAATCCTTATCTTTAATGGTTTTTTAATCTGGTAATTCATTCAACACCTCTGGATTGACAAGCACTGTTCTAGGCATTGAGAATTCTACAGTGAACACAACACACAATATTCCCTATCCAAGAATAGCATATGCCAGGGAGAAGGAGAACAGAAAATAATTCAATAAAGGATAAAATAAATGGCATGTCAGATTTTAATAGTGTAACCTAGAAAAATAAAGCATAGAAGGCAAAGGAATGATTGAATAGACAGAAAGGCTATTTTAGGAATAATAGTGAGAAAACTGTCACTACTAAGGTGACATTTGAACAGACACCTGGAAGACAAGAGACAATGAATCATGTGGACACGTGCCAGATGTCTATTCCAAGCATCAGGAAGAACACATAAAGTTTAGATAGGAAAATGATCTGACCAAAAAATAGAAAGGAGAAGAGTAAGCCTGGAGCAGGGTGAGGTGACAAAAAGAGGTAACAGGGCTTATGGTTTGGGTCCTTTCTCCAAATCCCCTTAGACCCCTGTGTTGGCTGAAGCAGACAGACTGCTTATTCAGCTTTAGATACTGAATGTATTCCAAGGCCACGAGGTACATGAGGAAGCAGAACACAGATTATCAACACACACCTTAAAAAGATTTCACAGAGCCATTCAAGGTGACAGTTGGGTAGGCACAGCAGAAAGTAAATTGAGATAGGCCACCTAGTAGGTTTTACTCTTATGTAAATGTCCTGCAATGTAAGTTGTTTGCAGTTACTTCAGAAAGAGAAAGAAACATACAAGATTTGAGGTTCTGGCTAACTTATTCTCATCCTGCAGATTTAAACTAATCCCTGCTCAGATTTTCTCTACCCCACACTTTACATACAGATCCCTCTCAATTTTCCTTTTTAATATATATTCTTAATACACTTTATACATATATGTGGGGGTTGTACATCTATCTATCTATATCTTTGTGGAACCTATCATAATTATAATTATTTATGCAAGGGGACTAATAGTTTGATATAATTTCCTCTTCTGTTTATCTGAATACAAGATCTTTCCTGAATTCATCTCAGGCATTCATTTGTGGCAAATTTAATATCTTGTAATAGATGAAATGTCTGCTGCTGTACCACTGTGGTGTCTGATACCATCATATTTCAGAAGCTAAGCAGGGTGGGGTCTGGTTAGTACTTGGATGGCAAACCACCTGGGAACACCAGGTGCTGTAGGCTTGGAGAAGGACCTGGTAACCCACTCCCATAAAAACAACCATAGAAAACCCTACGAATAGCAGAGAAGCACTGAAAATAGAGTTTTACCTGTTTTACATAGGGTCACTATGAGTTGGACACATTCAATGGCACCTAACAACAACAATAAATGAAACATAAAAGGAAATACAGATATTAAGATAACAGCCTATCACATGCAAAATAACAAACCAGCAATGATAATTTAAGAGAACTGCCCCAGTGTCCTTAATTTCTTGCATTTATCATATAAAAGATTAAGCTTAGCAGCTCAGCTCATAGTGTAAGGAAGAAGCCTCTTCTGGTAACTGGGCTAGCTCCATATTTCCACAGAGGGTCTCATAAAATAAATCAAAGAAAAACTTGATCTTTCCCAGGTCTAGGGGTTGGGGAAAGGATAGCAGAGTCAGGAACATGCTGTTGGGCTTGCTTTCTTACCTGATTGTGCCTCTGGGAGGAGGCTGTCACATACAGATCTGGAGAGACAGGGCATCCAAGTAAACTTGACAACCTGTCATAGTCATACAAAGAAAGGACTTGATATTTATTTTCAAAGCCTTCTAATTTCTTCTGTGATACAGATGCAGAATTGAAAGATAGCTAGCCTCTAAGGTAGTATGGTCTTACTGGGGTAAAGTACCATCTTAATGATATTCAAGGGACAAGAATAAGGAAGTAGAGGTTCACGGATCTGCAGTCTGTTAGTAAGTTAGTAAGTGGAAAGATGGTGAATGCTTTTTGGGATCATTGACCTGGTCAGAAGAAAATAATACACCATGCTTTCACCACTTGCAGACTTCTTCATCAGAATCTAGCAGGGTACAGAGCATCCAATAAACATGAGACCAGGACCCACAAAGAACAAGCACATGCCTAAGGATTCCGTTCAGCCTACCCCATGCATTCTTTCCCGAATTCCCATGAATTCTATCTTGAGGAACCCAATTGAAGAAAAAGAGATGGAAAATTTTATCCAAGACACAATGCTATTTAAGTTAGTACATCATGATAACCCTCAAATTATATTGAATATTTAATTTTTCTCCAAATACAATGAATAAAGGCTACATAAGAAATATCAGAATGGTTATAGACAAAGTCAAGAAATTACATTGTGTTGACACATTTACATTATTGTTGTTGTTGTTGTTAGGTGCCGTCGAGTTGATATCCGACTCATAGCCACCTTCTGTACAACAGGGAAAAGACTATTGTCAGTGCTTCTCTGCTGTTCATAGGGTTTTCAATGGCAGATTGATTTTTGGGAGGGGGTTGCCAGGTCCTTCTCCCAAGCCTACAGCTTCTGGTGTTCCCAGGCGGTCTCCCAGCCAGGTACTAACCAGGCCCTACCCTGCTTAGCTTCTGAGATCTGATGGGATCGGATGCCACAAGACTACCGCCTTGTGGGAATTACACTAGCCAACTGTGTGTTTATGTCTATGATTATCTGTTTCTCCAGGCTTGTTCCACTTAAGGAATGTTGTATATACCAAAGGATCCCCACGACATAAAATTCCCTCAAGTAACAGTTCATTATTCAATGAATGATGAAAAAAGTGGATAAATAATGGAAGAGTTCATCAATTAATAAAGGTACACTGGAGGACCATTGTGTTGCATTCCTAACATATAACTACAGGTATTGCTAGATTACAATGGTGACTAGGAATATGGAGAATAAAGTGGTAACAACTTTTGGTTTACCTGAGTGTACAGAAATGACTCTGATTCTAGGTATTAGAGAGTGGCTACTATGTTCTGAAAACCATTTGTGTTTCTGGGGCATGTTTTTAAAACTGGGTGGAGCAATCAGTGGAGTCACATCAGGGGAAAATAATGCCTTATATGTTGCTTTGGGGAAGCTTGTATCCCTTCATATTATTATTTTTAAAAAATTCACTAAAGAAGAATTAGCAACAAAATAATGCACAACATTCCTGTGTCAGAAGAATGAACATAGGGCTGGCTGATCATTTTTACAACACATTTGAAAATCTTATTATTTCAGAGGGATTTTTAGTGTCAATTATCAAAAGACATGTTCTTAGCAATTAATTCATGCTTTCTAAATTTAAAGCATACTAATTAGATATCCTTTGAGGAGTAGGGAGAAGCCTTCTAAGGAACTAGTACCTTCAAATACAGTACACATAAATTAACTCTTAAAAAACTCTTTTATATATATATTATGTAATCATATATATATAGTGAGTGGACAACATGTTTTTGAACTCCATAATCTAATTATCCAAATGTATATGAACATGTGTCATCTTTAAGTATGGACTTTCTTGACAAACATTTGCTTATATCTATTAGCAGATATTCATGTTGAAATTATTATAGGTCTACTATGTGCCATACAGAAGGATGGAAAGATGCTATCTTTTATTATCAAGGGATCTGTACTCTTCTTGAGGAGATGGACTTAACACATATGAAATAAGGTAGAATATAATCAAATGCTTACCTTGTGCTGTTTCTATTGTTGTTTTTAGGTGCCATTGAGTCTAGTCTGACTTATAGCCACTCTATATATGCAGAATGAAACACTACCCAACATTGTGCTATTCCCAGCACTATGTCAGCATTTCTCTGCCATTCATAGAGTTTTGAGGGTGAACTACAAGGTCCTTCTTCCAAGCCTACAGCATGTGGTATTCCCAGTAGGTCTCCCATCCAAGGACTAACTGGCTCGACCCTGATTAGCTTCTGAGAATAGATGAGTTTGAACACCAGGGTGGTATGGCTATAGAGGCTGTTTCTATAGAAATGGAGGAATGGGAAAAATCATCAGGAGCTAAGTCATGTAAGAGGTGAGACTCAAACTTGTCTTGAAGGACACACTGCCTTGGGTGAAAAGAGAGAAGAATTGCAAACCATTCTGACCATAAATGATTCAAACTTAGCTCTTAAATGTTCTATTTAAGGAATGAGAGAATAGCATGTTCTGTTAAAAGGGCAACACCCTGGAGTCCAGGAGACCCGGGCGGAATCTTGATTTGTCCATCAGCTCACTGTACTGCATCCTAACACTGCTCCAAGAATTGGACTGGAAAAACTGACTATAAGAATACTTTCTTATTTATGTAGTAGAATATAACTTGATTTTGTTCCTAAGGTCATGCATATTGTATTCATTGGCTGCTTAAAAATAATCACAGCTAGGAATCTAGGTTTTCTGAACAAGAGCATCAGAAAGGATTCCTTTTCTCTTTGCTATGAGATATGAAAACAGACAGGCAAGACCAAAGCAAAGATACTTAATGTGCTTGGACAAACAATAGGATTGATCCTATCACAATTCTGATGCATAGGAGGTTACATAACTCTTTGTAGACCACTAGAGTTTACTGACTTCATGTAAAATAAGATTATATAACATTGTGCCAAAGGCAAGATTTAGCAATGACTTTGAAGTTTGAATATATTTTGTTGATGTTCACATTTTCAAGTTATTAATAATATCTCACATGTTTATTGCATGTCAGACTTCTCAAAATAATCACTTATCTTTTAAGATTCATTCTTCTCTGTAAATCATTATTTCCCCTTGACAGAAGATCATGCGCAGACATAAAGATGTCAAGAGATTTATTTGCTAAGACAATGAATCTATAAAATCACCCAACCTGAAACCTATAAATATTCATTCCTGGTTATAATTTTTTTCTTTCTATTTTCCCCCCACAATCATGGTCAAGTTTCTTGTGTTTTTCTTAGTTTTTCTGTTGGCTACCTTTGAAAACAATGTCTGTCCAAATAACAAAACCAGTGGTATATTAGTAAATATTTAATAACTGACTCTGTGAAAAAAATTGTTAGGTATCGATTTACAGCATTTGCTGATGTCTTAGTCTGAGGTGTGCTACTGTAACAGAATATCTGAGAACTTGGTAATTTAAAAAGAACAAAAATTTGCTGATCACAGTGGTACATCCCTCTAATCTAAGAGCCTTGGGAGATTAAGTCAGGAGAATCACAAACTCAAGGCCAGAGGCAGCCTGTGTAAATTAGTGAGATCCTGTCTCAAGATAAAAATTTTAAAATGGGTTGGGGGTGCATCCCAGTGGTAGAGTACTTGCAAAGTATATGCAAGGACCTGAGTTCAACCCCCAAATACTGAAAGAAAAAAAATCACAGTTCTGGAGACTGCAATGTTTAAGAACAATGTCCCAGCTGATTCAGTATATGAGGCACTAAGGACTCAGTCTCTGCTTTGAAGATGACCACTTGAAGACTGCATTCTCCAACAGGGAGAAAAGCTATTTCCTACATGGCGGAAGAATGGGTGGAAACCAACATGCTTATTTTGCCATTTATCCATTCCTTAAGAAAGGAGCCCTCATGACTTAAGTGCTTCCCATTACACCCTGTCTTCCAACACAGCTACATTAGTAATTAAAATTCCACTGTGTGAGTTTGGGGAAGGACAAAACAGTCAACCTGTTGCAGCCAAATATGTCAAATTTGAAGCTACCAGTACAACATCACTGAAATCAGAGTTGTAACAGGCAATGTCTGCTGATTTTAGCATGTCATTAGTTGAAATGTTCCTCACTTCTTATGGCTTTTAGTTTAGTTCTAGATTAACTCATATGGCTCATGCAGGCTGAACAAACCTGATTACTCTTTCCAAGTTTCATTTTGCCCAAGCATAAGTGCTTATAGTATAGTTATTCTTAGCTTTTTATAAATAATACTTTAATAAAAGCTTCAGAGAGACATGTAATGAAACTTGGGGGCAGTTGGGAGCAATGTTTGTGACTCAAAGGAATGGAAAAATTCCTTCCCAAAGTGTGTGGTCTTTTTTTGTGAAGTAGTCAGATGAGCTCCTTCTACTCAACCCTCTTAATCTTGAATATACGAAAGTCTACATTTCTATTTATCTCTAGTCCAGGTTCTTCTCCTGAACCTTAGACACTCATATACACAATGCTTTCTGAATATCTCCAGCATATTCCAAACTAAAGACAGTATTATCTAGCCTTAACCATATGTTATAATTTGAATATGAAATACAAAATGTTCCCCACAGGCTTGGTTCTAATCTGCTGATGCTATTTTAGGAGGTGGTGGAAAATTTAGGAGGTAGAGTCCAGTTTAAGGAAATAGATCACTGGGGGCATGCCTTTGAAGGGTTTTTTGTGTCAGGCCTCTCTCTCTCTCTCTCTCTCTCTCTCTCTCTCTCTCTCTCTCCTTCCTCACCACCTTGAAGTGGGCAGCTCTGCTTACCAATGTGCTCCCCACCATGATGATCCTATCTCACCTCAGGCTCAAAGCAATAGATCCAGTTAACTTTAGGCTGAAATCCAGGTGCACTAGTGCACGCCTGTAATCCCAGCCACTCTGGCGGAGAAGGCAGGAGGATCTCAAGTTCAAGACAAGAGGCAGTTTGCACAATTTTGCTAGACCCTTTCTCAAAAAGTGAAAAAATGGGCTGGAGGCAGCAGCTCAGTGGTCCAGCACTTGCAAAGCATGCAAGTGTGAGGCCCTGGGTTCAACCCCCAGTACTAAATAAATAAATAAATAAATAAATAAATAAATAAAAAGTAACTTGGACTGAAACCATTGAAATCATGAGTCAAATTGAATCTTTCTTCCTTTTAAATAGTTTCTTTCAGGTATTGTTCATAGTGATAAAATCCAGCTAACACTCTGTACTTCTCTGTCTGTATTTCTGATGTATTAATGAAAGAAACAAAAATTGAGCCTCAAACTCTCCTCCTTCCTTACCTCTCTAGCTAATATATCAGCAAATACTAGAAATTTATGATCCATTTTTCTCTAAATTTAGGCACAATTATTATTTTCCTTTTTCTATTCAAGTTCTTATCATGGTTTCCAAACTTTTCTTTCAGCTTTGTTTATCTCCCTTTCCAGAATTTTGCTTATCTGTCATGTCTCACACTATATATTATAAAACTGACTAGTTGTACTGGCCCAAAGTACATTCACCCTTTTGGACTCTGAAGCTTATATTTCCTGGCACTTACTCCACATAGTCTTATTTTCTTTTATCTGGAAAATTACTTCCTCATCCTTTAATATGTTATTTCCAGTGCTAACTCCTCCAAAAAATATTCCTTTATCCCACTCCCTCCCACTGCTGTTATGTATTGTTCTGTCCTCTCATTACACACTTTGCAGATTCCTGACTTTAGAATATCACAAAGAATTATATGTTTATGGGTCTTGCCTTCCTACTATTCCTTAAGCTCCTAAAGGCAGACACAGTATAGTAGTTACCTTTATATTTTCAGGATTTAGCATAGAGTTTGGCATATAGTAGTTAAACAGTATCATTAAAGGATAAGGAAGTATCTTAGCACATGCATTAAAGTCAGAAGAGTTATTTCAAAGAGGAATAAGATGAAAGCAATAATCTAGGAACTGGCAATTCCAGCTTGATTTCACTATGTTTGTAGTTTATTTTTCCTGAGAGTCTTAAAATATTTCAAGCCTATATCCAGTGAATGAAAAAGGAGAGGCCACATTAGAAGGCAGAAGCAAACTGTTTGAAAATTCTCATTGAATATTTGAGCTCCTAGCTCTGGCCTGTGCAGAAAGCTTTGATAATAATATGGCCCTATACCCTGAAGTTATATTCTATATCCCAGATTTTTAAGAAAGATGAGTGCTTGACATTCTCACAAGTTTGTAAGTCTCCTGGATAAAGAACAAGGCAAGTGTTCCTACTCTTGTGAATTGTTTTCACTTAATGGTTAAAATAGGGAATTAGAATTGAGAGCATACAGATTGAAATTGCTTTCCTGAACACTTAGAAAGAATATAACTTTGAGTAATTTATTTCAACTTTCCCAAAGTCAATGTTTTTATCTGTAAATTGTGGATTACAACACCTGCTTTTGACACTTATTATAATATTCACTTTAGGCAACACATGAGTACTGGTCAGATTAATTTTTATAAGCTTCAAATCTTGATTCTAGTTATTATTTTATTTTAATTAATTAGTAGTAGTAGTAGTAGTAGTAGTAGTAGTAGTAGTAGTAGTAGTAGTAGTAGTAGGTGGTGGTGTTTTTTTTTTTTTGTTTTTGTTTTGTTTTTTTTTTGTTTTTTTTTTGTGGAACTGGAAGTTGAACCCAGGGCCTTGTGCTTGCATGCTTTGCAAGTGCTGCACTACTGAGCTGCTGCCTCCAGCCCATTTTTTAACTTTTTTGAGACAGGATCTCGCTAAATTACTCAGACTGCCTCTGGTCTCAAATTTACAATCCTCCTGCCTCCGCCTCCCCAGCCGCTGGGATTACAGGCATGTGCCACCGCAACCAGCTCAGTTCTAGTTATCTTAAACAATGAAATCACATACTGAATTGGCTATGGCACATACCTGTAATCCTAGTGACTCAGGAACCTCAGACAGAAGAACTGCAAGTTCAGGGTCAGATGCAGTCTGTGCAAATCAGTAAGACATCATCTCAAAAGAAAAAAAAAAATGAGGATGGGAGAGAATTTTAGTGGTAGAGCATGTTTAGTATGTGTGAGGTCCTGGATTCAAACCCCCAGTACTGCAAGATAAATAATAAGCAAACAAACAAATAAATACATAAATAAATAAAACCTACTTTCTCTATCACTACACTGCATCCCATTTCTCACTTCTAGCCTTAATTTTTTCACTTGTAAATGAAAGTTTAGCAAAAATGTGTATATACTGAGAAAATATAAAACAATTAGTCATATCCACGACAAACACTTGTAAGAGCAGACTTCAAAAATAATACCTAAAGTAAAATTTGGAAGGACAACAGGCTAAGAGCACAAAAACCACCAGCACTACTTGCAATCATTTTACCACAATCCCACCACTGTTGATGATACACTTGACACTGCTCTATCTTGGCATTCACCCAGGTTGAATTCTAACATCCCCTTAGACTTTATATTGCTAATCCAAGATCCAGAATCTTGGGTAGAAACAAAATTGTTGATGACCTACTCAGGTTTCTCTGCCTGTTTGCTGAGAGTTGGAGAGAGATGCCTACTTTTCTGCAGCATTAGTTGGTGACTAGATTCTATTGTCTACCAATAGAAAACATTATTGAGAATTTTTCCAGAATAGGAAGGAGGGATTAAAGTCTAGTCAATGAAAGGGGCAAATGTCCATTGTAATCAGCTTCTTTACTTGTCCATCATCCACAGGTACTTTCCTTCTCTAATTTTACAAGAGTACACCTTCCTAACATACTGTTAGTATCCTTCCTATAAGCAAAACCACATTCAATGCATTCTGTAATGTAATAACTGAAATTCGCATCTGTTACTTCAAACCATCTCTTTTGTCTGGGATTGTGGGGTAAGACAAAACCATAAATCATGATCCTTTCTTGATATTTATCAAAATACTTATTAGAGGGTAAATTTAGCCAACAATAAAACATTTTATAAAAATATGATCAGTAAAAATGATAGGAAAGCAAAGCAAAATCACAATAGTAATTTCACTGTTGTGAGAACAGACACAAAAAGGTAAACTACAATAGACACTACTATCTGTTTTCACAATGCAATGGTATCAGTGATATTTATGAATCCTGTCCTTTACTCCCATTTAATGGCTCTGCCTTCACCTGTACCTCAGTTGATAAGAAGCTGTTAGCCTATGCTATAAAAACAAAGAAACAAAAAAAAAATTTATTTCTGACCCAATATGATGTTGCCAAAATTAGATTGCTCAGTCTTCTATTTACTTAAATAAATCATTTTATTAAAAATCTTGTCCAGAAAAATACATATAATTGTGGTTTTCAATGGCCTTTCATAAACTAGTTGTAGCATCAATCAGCAGGAAGATTGAGACAGACTTTTATCAGCATTCCATATCTCCTTGAGTTCCCTTCCAGGCACAACTCCCTCTAAAGATATCCACCATTCAGACTAATAATAGTATAGATTACCTTTGCCTGTTAGTCTTCCATTAGCTTTTACTACTAGACCCTGTAGTGTTAAAAGTAGTTTCAATGAACTCCCTGAGTTCCATCCATAACTTCTCTCTGACAACATTGTGCTGAAGAAACCTATTTTTCCTTGACAGTCAAAATCAATCACCCCAATTGACACAATGCCCATTTCTTTCTCAATCTCATTGCCTAGTAACATGAGGAACATTGGAGCGTGTTGGTAAGAGTGAAATATTATACTTGTTTGGTGCAAGTTAACTGCTTCTTCTGTTTTCTGTTTATCAAATTAATGACAAAACATTTGTCACCAGGTGCCAGGGGCAATGCCATTTTGTTTTAGTGAGAAATCCACTTTTGCTATTGTTGTTCATCATGTAATCCATTGTTATTCTTCAATGTTGCAGGTGTCTTTTGTATTTGGCCACATGAACATACAATGGGAATGTTAAAGAATTATGTCTTCTACATTTTACAATTCTTAACAGTTAGTTTCATCTCTGAAACTCCCCCAGGCACACATTGCACTTTGGAATTTACTATTTTTGGAGGAATAGTGGTTCAGTCATTCATGTTCAGCCATTTCTATAAGTCTTTACTCCATAAACTCAAAGAATGAGTTTATTATCCTAGCAATCGTTTATATGAGATCTAATGTTCTCGGATCCAGGGCCTTAAAAGTCCGGACACTTCTGATATTTAACTTATTCTTGTACTGTGTTAACATAGTCATTTGGGGAATGAAAGTTCTAAAATATGAAGTGTGGTTATATCACACTGTCTTTCTCTAAGAGTACAAATTCTTCCAAGTAACTTTAGATCTGAACTGTCATGTAAACTGATTTGAGTTTGAGAAACAAGGGAGAAGCAATAACTATTTTCTTGAGTAAAAATAAAAAAGAACCTGGTAGACTACTCTTCTAGTTTGTTCCTAGAATCACATAATCAAGTAATAGCCTCCAAATATGCCTACAGTTTAGACAGTACTAATCTATATTCTTGACCTTTAGCCATACGACTGTGGCTTCTGATCCTATCAGATCTCAGAAGCCAAGCAGGGTTGGTCGTGGTTAGTACTTGAATTCGAGACCTCCTGGGAACACCAGGTGCTGTAGACTTGGGAGAACTACTCAGCCACCCACTCCCCAAAAACTGTCAGTCACTGAAAACCCTATGAATAACAGAGAAGCAATAATAATACTGTTTCACCTGTCATACATAGGGTCGCTATGAATTTGACACCCACTTGATGGCACCTAACAAAAACAATCATTACTCTTATACTCTTCAAATGATTCAAAACATGTCTTTAAGTCTTGTTATATGCTGCCACTGGTGGCTATTATTTAAAGATCTCTTTGCACTTGTAAAGCTTATATACTAGGGACCTTCAAAGAATTAGCAAAATTATGGTCACAATCTGCAAAGATATGAATATCTCTTCCAATGGTATTGAAAGATGAATTGGAAGCTGCCTTGAAAGAATTGGTAAAACAAAAGACACCAGAAATTGATGGAATACCATTAGAGATGTTTCAACACACAGATACAGCACAGGAGGTGCTCACTTGTTTATACCAAGAGATTTGAAAAACAGCTACCTGGCCAACTGACTGGAAGAGATCCATATTATACCTATTCCCAAGAAAGGGGATGCTACTGAGTATGAAAACTGATGAACAATTTCATTATCACACACAAGCAAGATTTTACTAAAGATCATTCAAAAGCAGCTGCAGCTGTATATAGACATGGAACTTCTGAAAAATCAAGCTAGATCCAGAAGAGAGTGTGGAACCAGAGACATCATTGCTGATGTCAGATGCATATTAGCTGAAAGCAGAGAGTACCAGAAGGGAGCATATCTATGTTTTATTGACTATGAAAAGGCATTGGATTATGTGGATAATATGTGGATAATAAAAAATTATGGATAGCACAACAAAGAATGTGAATGCCGGAGCACTTAGTCGTACTCATGAGGAATCTGTAAATGGACCAGGAGGCAGTTGTTCTAACAGAAAAAGGAAACATTGTTTGGTTTAAAGGTGAGAAAAGTGTGTGTCAGGGTTATATCCTTTCACCATATCTCTTCAGTTTCTATGCTCAGCAAATAATCCTAGAAGCTGGACTTTATGAAGAAGAATGAAGCATCACATTGGAGGAAGACTCATTAACTGCCTGAGTTATGCAGATGACACAACTGTGCTTGCTGAAAGTGAAGAGGATTTGAAAAATTTACCGATAAAGATCAAAGAACACAGTCTTCAGTATGGATTGTGCCTTAACATCAATAAAACAAAAATCCCTACAACTGGGTCAGTGTGCAACTTCATGATAAAAGAAGAAAAGATTGCGATTTTCTATGATTTCTCTTGGTTCTTCAATCAACATCCTTGGAAGCACCAGTCAAGAAATCAAAACATGCATTGCACTTGGAAAAGCTGCAGCAACAGACCTCTTTAAAGTATTGAAAAGTAAAGTCCTCACACTGAAGACGAAGGTGCACCTGACTCATGCCATAGTATTTTCAGTTGCATCATATGAATGTGAAAGCTGAATATTGAATAAGGAAGACAGGAGAAGAATTGATGCTTTTGAATTATGGTGGTGGAGATGAATATTGAATATATCATGGACTGCCAAAGGAATCAATGGATCTGTCATAAAGTGCAACCAGAGTGCTCCTTGCTTCCAAGAATGGATAGACTATGTCCTACATATTTTGGTTAGGTAGTCAGGAGGGACCAGCCCCTCAACAAGCACATCATGTTTGGGAGAGTGGCAGGTCAAGGAAAAAAAGGAAAACCTTCAATTAGATGGATTGACTCAGTGTCTGCAACAATGGGTTTAAAGGTAAATAAGAGCAGGTGCCTGGTGCAGATTCAGGGAGTGTTTCATTCTGTTCTACATAGGGTTGCTATGATTCAGAGCTGGCTTGACCGAACCTAACAGCAACAATTTTTATTCAATTACAGTCCAGATATACTACTGCTCCCTATTCATCTTGTAGAAATAAACTAATAATTTTAGAATTATATATAAACAGAGTAATAAAACTGAATGATGAAGATAAGCTGAGCTTGTATACCTGTGCCCTCTTTTCTATTATTTATTTTTTTTTAAGTTGCACAGGCTGCCTCTGGCCTTGAACTCAATATCCTCCTCTCTCAATTTCTGGAGTCAGTGGGACTGCAGGCACATGCCGTGGCACCTATCCAATGAAAATGCATTGAAAGCCCCAAGAGCCAACTGACACCAAACTTAAAGAAGAAAGGCAATTCACATCATTGATTTAGCATTTAAATCACTTACACCAGAAGGAAGTAGCAGCACATTTTTCTCATTTGCTTAAAGAAATGTCAGTCTCAACTTCTATAACTTTCAGAATTTTCCTGTAATAAGAATATTAAGGAGAAAATGGATTATTTATTATATGAAAGAACACTAAGATAATTTGTAAGATACAGACTTCTCCTACAACAAATCTATAAACAAAGCTCATAAGTCAAAGGAAAGATTAAAAAAAGGATAACAACTGCATCTTTGAATATCAAGAAGAAAGAACAATGGAAAGAGCAAAAAGATCGATGAAGGAGGCACATCTCTCAAGCTTTCTGTTGTTGTTAATCGCCATCAAGTTGGTGTCTGACTCATAGCGACCCTATGTACAACAGGTGAAACAATATTGTCAGTGCTTTCTCTGCTATTCATAGGGTTTTTGATGGCAGATTAATTTTTTGGAGTGGTTTGCCAGGTCCTTCTCCCAAACCTACAATAACAAGTGTTCCCAGGTGGTCTCCCTTCCAAGTACTAATCAAGCCTGATCCAGGTTAGCATCCAATATCTGACTGGATTGGACACCACAAAGCTATGGTTGCAGGCATTAAGTTTTCTAAGCCATGTTTAGTGGTTGGAGAAAAACTTATAACTTGGTCTCAGATAGGAGAAATATTTTGACAATTGTATTATCAATAAAGTGATTTAAATAGACTTTAAGACCAGTAAACATCCACATTTCACTCAACTTGGTAATATTTGAACACTAGTGACTGATATGTTATAAAAATTGAGAGGAATAACATTTTTCATTTAGTATTTTGGTCATACATATTCATAGAATACAGAGTGATACTTCAGTTCGTATATACCCTGTGTGATTATCAAACCAGGATTGTGGATACCTCCACCTCCTTGACCATTTTACAATAAGATTTTTTGATTAACATGTAGAAATAATTGAACATATTTATGAGGTATGGTATGTTTTTTTTAAAAAAAGCTGAACAGAGTATAGTGAGATTCACTGTGGCATTTTCATAAAATTGCAATCTGTAGTTTTCACTTTTTCTCTCCCTTTTTACACCAATATATTGCTCATCCTCCCCCTCACTATTTTCCCATCCCCCTCTCCCTCCCAACACATGAAGGGTCCCCTTGTATTTGCCAATCATATATATATATATATATATATATATATATATATATATATATATATATATATATATATATGTAGTTTGTTGTTAGGTGCTGTCCAGTTGGGTCTGACAGTAACCCTATGCACAACAGAACAAAATACTCCCTGGTTTTGTGCTAGGCACATGATCTTATTTATATTTATGCCCATTGTTTCCGACAAGATGTCAATCCATCGAGTTAGGGGTCTTCCCCCCCCCCCCCCGGTTGACCTGCTATTCTCCAAAACATGATATCCTTCTCTAGGATTTGTTCCCTCCTGACATGTCTCAAATACATCAAATGGAGATTAGGTATCCCTGCTTCCAAGGAGCATTCTGGTTGCACTTCTAGGACCGATCTGTTGGTTCTTTTGGTAGTCCATGGTATATTGCATATCAGTCTCCAGTACAATAATTCAAAAGCATCAATTTTTCTTCTGTCTCCTTTATTAAATGTCCAGGTTTCTCAAACATAAGATGCGACTGAAAATATCATGGCATGACTCAGGTACACCTTAGTCTTCAGTGAGACTTCTTTACTTTTAAACAGTTTCAAGAGGTCTTTTGCAACAGCTTTTCTCGATGCAATGCACTTTTTGATTTCTTGACTACTGTTTACATGGATGTTAATTGTAGAACCAAGTAAAGCAAAACCTTGGACAACCTCAATGTTTTCTCCATTTACCATGAAGTTGCTTACTGACACAGTTGTAAGGATTTTTGTTGTGTTGATGCTGAGTCACAGTTCATACCAAAGGCTGTGTTTTTTAATCTTCATTGGTAAATATTGTAAATCCTCTTCACTTTCAGTAAGCACAGTTGTGTACACAGGTTGTTAATGAGTCTTCCTCCAATCACGATGCCACGTTCTACTTCATAAAGTCTATCTTCTCAGATTATTTGCTCAGCATACAGATTGAAGAAATACTATAAAAGGATGCATCCCTTATGCATACATTGCCTGAATTTAAAGCAAGCAAAGTGTTTCCTTGTTCCGTTCAAACAACTCTCTCTTGGTCCATGTACAGATTCCTCATGAGTGCAAGTGCTCTGGTATTCCCATTCTTTGCTATGTTATCCATAATTTGTTATTATCTATACAGTCCAATACCTTTGCATAGTCAATAAAACATAGATAGGCTCCTTTCTAGTACTCTCTGCTTTCAGCAAATATCTATCTGACATCATCAATGATGTCCCCAGTTCCTTGCCCTCTTCCAAATAGTTCTTGATTTTCCAGAAATTCTTTGTTTATGTACTGCATCAGTCACTTTTGGATGATCTTTAGCAAAATTTTACTTCTGTGTAAGATTAACAATGTCATTAGTTTCCACATTCAGTTGGATCTTCTTTCTTAGGAAAAGGCACAAATATGTATCTCTTTCAGTCAGTTTGCCAGGTAGCTGTTTTCCAAATCTGGTGGCATTATCAAGTCAGTACCTTCAGTGCTGCATCTGTTTGTTGAAATATGTCTATTGGTATTCCACCAATTCGTGGAGGCTTTTGTTTTGCCAACTCATCATAGCCAACCTCTGCAAATGGTTGGTCATCCAAAAATTCTCTTTTTTATATGGACTGTGTGTATTTCTTTCATCATCCCTTGATATTTTCTATGTCATCTAATATTTTCCCTGAAGAATCTTTCACTCTTCTCAGTAGAGGCTTGAAAGTTTTCTTCAATTCCTTGAGCTCAAGAAAAACAGAGCATGTTCTTCCTGTTTGGTTTTCTTTCTCCAGCTCTTTGCATATGTCTTTATAATATTTCATCTTGTCTTCTGTTTATTTCTTTAATTTCATCAAGTCTTCCTTTTACTTTAGTTGTTCTTCATTCAAGGACAGTTTTCTGAGCTTCTTTTGACATGTAATTTGGTCTTTTCTTTTTTTCCTGTCCTTTTAATAACTTTTTGCTTTCTTAATGAATGATATCTTTGATGTCATGGTCTACTTGTCTGGTTTTCAATCATTAGTGTCTAATGCATCAAACCTGTTCTTGAGGTGGTCTCTGAACTCACATGGGATATACTCAAGGTCATACCTTCACTCTTGTGCACTTGTTCTAGTTTTAGTTACAGTTTGAATGTGTATATGAACAGTTGAAGATCTGATCCACATTCAGCACCTGTTCTTGGTCTGACTTTGATATTGAGTTTTTCCTTCATCCCATTCCACAAATGTAGTAAACTTGGGTCCTGTATGTTCAGTCTCATGAATCCCATGTGCATGATCACTGTTTATGTTGGTTAAAAATGTATTTGCAGTGGAAAAGTTATTGGTCTGACAAAGTTTGTCACCAATGCCATATTTTCCAACTACTAAACCTTCTTCTTTGTTTCCAACTTTTGCATCCCAGTCACCAGTAATTATCAGTACACACTGGTTGCATGCCCATTCTTTTTCAGAATGCAGAAGCTGGTAAAAATCTCTATCTTCATCTGTGGCCTTAGTGTTGGTTGTATATATTTGGATAATACTCATATTAACTAGCCTTCTTTGTAGGCATTTGGAAATGGCATGATTGGATGGTGGTTCTATTATTAGTTTTCTGAGGAAACTCCATACTAATTCCATAACAGCTGTACTAATTTACAGTCCCACCACAATTGTAAAAGTTTTCCTTTCCCTCCATATCCTCATCTGCATTTGCTGTTGTTTGCTATGTTGTTGATAGCCATTCTGCCTTGAGTGAGATGAAATCTTAGTGTAGTTTTGGATTACATTTTCCTGATGGCTAAGGATGTTGAATATTTTTTATATGTTTATTGGCCATTTGTATTTATCCTTTTAAGAACTGTCCAATTCCTTGTCCACTTATTCATTGGACACATTTGTTTCCTTTCTGTGCACTGATTTTTCATTTTACTTAATCCCATTTTTCAGTTCTTGGTATTATTTCTTGGGCATACGAGTCTTACCAAGAAAGTGATTTTCTATGCCTATGTGTGGGAGGCTATTCCCTACCTTTGCCTCTACTAGTCTGTAGTTTCAAAATTTCTGGTTTTACATTTAGATCTCTGATCCATTTTTGAATTGACATACAGGGTGAGACATACAGGTCTATTTTCATGCTTCTACATGTGATTATCTAGTTTTCCCAATTTGTTGAAGAGGCTATCTTTCTTCCAGTGTATGCCTTTGGCACCTTGGTTGAAGATGAAGTAGCTATAGCTGTACAGATGTATATCTGGGTCTTCTATTTTGTTCCATGGATCCGTATGCTTCTTTTTGTGCCAGTACTAATCCATTTTTGTTACTATGGTCCTGTAATATCATTTAAAGTCAGGTATTGTGATGTCTCCTGCAGTACTTTTGGTGCTTAGGATTACTTTGGATATGAGCTCTTTGGGGCTTCCTTATGGATTTTAGGATGGCTTTTTCCATTTCTGTGAAGTATATCATTTGAAAGTTGATGAAGATTGTATTGAATCTGTAGATTCCTTCTGATAGTATGGCCATTTTCACAATATTAGTTCTACTATTCCATGAGCAAGGGAGACCACTCCATCTTCTAATGTATTCTTCAATTTCATTATTGCATGTTATGAAGTTTGCATTATCAAGATCTTTAGGATCTTTGGTTAATTTAATTCCTAAATAATTATCTTTTGGTGGACTATTGTGAATATGATTGTTTTCTTTCTCTTCCTGCTCATTGTTGGTATGTAGAAATGCTAAGGACTTTTTAAAGTTAGAGCAACAACTTTTAAAACACCATATTAAAAGTATGTTAGTCAGGCATTATGGTGCCTGCCTCTAATCCCAGCTAATCTGGAGGCTGAGGCAGGAAGATCACATGTTCCAGGCCAGAGGCAGCCTATGCAATTTAGTGACACTTTGACTCAAAATAAAAAATATAAAAGCTTCTTTGGGTGAAGCTCAATGCCAGTGTGACTGCCTAACATGTGCAAGACCTTGGGTTCATCCCCCAGAACTGATATAAAAAATAAGTACTATGTGTTCAAAACACAGATAAGACTGGACACCATGGCACACACCTGTAAGCCCTGCAACCTGGGAAACTGGGGTAGGATGATTGGGATCTCGAGGCCAAAGCAATCCTGTGTGAGTTGGTAAAACCCTGGTAGAGCAGTTGTTGGGATGTAGAGGCCATGGGTTCAAACAGTAGTACTATTTTTAAAAGAGAAGTAAAACTGTAGTTTTTAAATAAATGTGTACTCAACCCACAGGAAGGGAGGAAAAATATAATAATATAAAGAACATTTTAGAAAAAACACTGAGCCCGATATGGTGGCACATTCTGGTAATCTAAGAATTTAGGAGGCTGTGGTAGGAGGATGACAAGTTCAAAGAGTCTTTGTCTCAAAAACAATTAAATGAATAAAAAATAAATAAATAAAATTAAATGAAAAGGAAGGAAAGAAAAAAGAGAAAGAGACAGAGAAAAAATACACCCACCACACACAGAGAACAACCAAAAAATAAAAAGCAAAATTATAGACACAATATAAAATAAATGATTTCACTACACCCAAAAATATTAAAGAAATTGAATTTGTAATTACTAATGAGAATGTAATTTAAAAGTTACAACCACTCCAGACAATGATTTGGCAGTTTCTTTTTATAAAATTAAGCATATTCTTACCATGTGACTTAGAATCATTTTCTTGGTGTTTGTTCTTGGGAATAATTATGTCTACACAAAACATACTTCATTAAAATATTCAAAGCAGCTTTGTAAAATTCATAAAGTAAAAATAATCTCTGTTGTTTTTTGTTAGGTGATGTTGAGTAAGGTCTGAGTCATAATGACATTGTGTACAACAGAAGGAGACATTACCCAAAACTATGCCATGCACATGATGTTTTTATGTTTGACCCATTGTTGCAGTCACTGTGTTTCTTCTCATTTTGAGTCATGTCATATCGGCAAATGGATGTGCCAGGCACTTTACTCCATTCCATCATTTAAGGTTGACTCTATTTTGAAGAAGCAATTCTTCCCCATTCATCTCTGGAATGGCTGCTAGCCTGGGGGACTTATTTTCTGGCACTATATTTGACAGTGCTACTCTATTATTCATAGGGTTTTCAATGGCTAATTATTTCAGGAGTGGGCTTCCAATTCCTTCTCCCTAGTCTGTTTTAGTCTGGAAGATCAGTTGAAACCTGTCCACTATAGATGGCCTGGCTGGTGTCTGAAGTACTGGTGGTTTGGGGAAAAATAATCTATGTAACAGAGAATAATATAATAAACAGAGAATGGTTAAACAAAGTATGGCCATATTTATATCAGGGATTACTATCTAGCAGTAAACAACAAAAAGAAAAATTACCATTCAACAATTTGCTGGACTTTAAGACATTAATCTGAATAAAAATAATGGCAAATAAAACATTTTCATCTCGTATGATTCTACTTAGGTATGATTTCAAAATAATGAAATTATGTGAATGGAGGACAGCGTATTAGTAGCCAGTAGTTAGGGATGATGGAGAAGATAGGTGAGACTATAAAGTGGTAGCATGAGAAGAATTTTATAAGGTAGAAGCAGTCTTTATCTTAACTGCTACTGTAGTTATGTAGTTTTACTATTGACATAAGATGTCATAAAACTTGATGCATATGTTATACCAATGCTAATTTCCTGGTTTTGATATTGTGTTCTAATCACTGGAAGTTGTCACTAATAGGAAGAATTCAGTGATGGTTACATGAAGCACTCCATATACTCTTTGCAAGTTCCTCTGAGTTTAGAAATATTTCACAACAAATCATGTTCAAATGTTAAAAGGAGGAGTGGCCAAGGTGTTTAGGGTATGCCTTCTGTTAAGTGTCAGTATTTACAGTATGGCTTAAGAATGTAGGAAAAACTTGAGAGGAAATTGGCAAAAACTCCCAAACTGGGAAAATGACTTTTGAATATCTGGTTTGTAAATTGGAAATATAGGGAAAATGAAAGTAACTTGGTTGCACATTTGTCCAAAACCCTTCCTGATTGGACAATTGGACTGAAAGCTGATTGGCTCAGGCCATTCCATGGGCGAACTATGTAAGGAGCTGCTCTGTGGCAGCTCGATCCTTTTTTCACCTTCTCCTTGTTCCTGCCCGGACCACCAATGAGGAAGCACCTCTCCCGCTGCTCTCCCCCGGACATTTGGTGACGAAAGAACATTCTCCCATGGCAATCATCAATAAGGAAAAGAACCTGCTCTCCATCTGATCACCAAGGAAGCAATAGCTGTCTCCTCCTGACCACTGAGACAACCAACACAGGTGTTTGCCCCTGGAAGGCAAAATTGTCTGAGGCTTTTCCTTTCTCCAGTCTCCGACAGGGTCCCAAGGGCCGCAGGAGTCTGCGCCCCTCACCCGAGGGTCCCAAGTGAATTGTGTTTAGTATCTGTGTGCATGGTGGCGCCACCCGTCCGAACCTCCAGGCCGGACCGGGAGGCGCGTGCCCCACAAGGAAGAACTCTTTTGCTCACCAGATGAGCACACAATTCCAGGTCCAGGTTGTTCATAGACACCTGTGCTTTGTGAATGTTCATTTGTGCAAAAACTACTTAATCAATATTTTATCTGCCTGAATACCATCCATGGGAACAACAGGGTCTCTGTTCACCTGGATCTGGCTTCAGATCTCTACAAGGAAAATTTCAAAACTTAAAGAAATAGCAGCGGACACTGAAAAATGGAAAGACCTTCCCTGCTCCTGGATAGGGAGAATTAATATAGTAAAAATGGCTATCCTACCAAAAGTAATTTATAGATTTAATGAAATACCCATTAAAATTCCACTGACTAATTTTACGGAAATAGAAAAAATGATCCAAAAATTCGTATGGAACCACAACAGACCATGTATAGCCAAAACACTCTTAAGCTGCAAAACTAATGCAGGTGGAATCACAATCCCTGACTTCAAGTTATACTATAGGGCAGTGGTAGCAAAAACAGCTTGGCACTGGCACAAAAATACACCTGAAGACATGTGGAACAGAACAGAAGACCCAGAAATACCTCAGCACACCTATAGCCACCTTATTTTTGACAAAGGAGCAAAGCAAGTAAACTGGAAAAAGTATAGCCTTTTCAATAATTAGTGCTGGGAAGCATGGTCATCTGCATGAACAAAAATGAAAACTGACCCCCATCTCTCAATATGTACCAGAGTTAACTCAAGATGGATAAAAGATCCAACATAAAGCCAGAAACATTAAAACTTATAGAAGACAAGATAAGCAATACACTTTATCATATAGGCATAGGAAAGTATTTCCTTAATAGGACTCCAATTGCTCAAGAAATTGCAACAAGAATAGATAAATGGGATTACATGAAATTAAAAAGCTTCTGTAGAGCAAAAGAAACAATTAACAGAGTCAAGGAAACCCCTATGGAATGGGAAAAAATCTTCGCATCCTATACGTCAGACAAAGGTCTAATTACCAGAATTTATAAAGGACTCAAAAAAAAAAAACCTCTCAAGAAAACAAATAACCAAATACACAAGTGGACAAAGAAGCTGAGTAGACAGTTCTGAAATGAAGAGGTCCACAAAGCCATGAAACACATGAAAAAATGCTCAATATCCCTAGCCATTAGGGAAATGCAAATTAAAACAACTCTGAGATTTCACCTTACACCAGTAAGAATGGCCAAGATAAATAAAACAAAAAACAAGAAATGCTGGCAAGGTTGCAGAGAAAAGGGAGCACTCTTACATTGTTGCTGGAGCTGTAAATTTGTCCAACCACTGTGGAAATCAATATGGAGATATCTTAAAAAACTAAAAATAGATCTACCTTTTGACCCAGCTATAACACTATTGGGAATTTACCCAAAGGGAGATGCGGCATCATACCACAGAGAAACCTGTATCTCCATGTTCAATGCAGCACTTTTCACAATAGCAAGGATACGGAATCAACCAAAGTGCCCTTCAACAGAAAAATAGATAAAAAGCTATGGTACACATACACAATGGAATGCTACTCAGCAATCAAAAAAAAAAAAAATGAAATAATGCCATTCGCAGCAAAATTGATGGAATTGGTGAAAATTATTTTAAATGAATGAACACAAGCTCAGAAAGAGAAACGCCACATGTTCTCACTCATATGTGGGAGCTGAATCAAATTTATAAGAAGAAAAAAATCCTATGCAAAGGTCGGATCATAATAAAAGAAAAAAATCTAAGAACGGTATTATTATAGATGATCTAGAAAATGCATGTAATAGTTCTGACAAGGTAAAAAGAAAGTTCACTACAGAAAAAGATTCTATCTTAAACAGAACTCGAACACCAGGATAAATAGAAAAATATTACCAAAAAAAGACAAGTAAATGGTAGAGAAGTCTTTGACACGTGTGTGTGGGGGGGACGGGGGAGGAAGCATACAAGAGGGTAAGGGGGAAGCTGTATGAATAATGTATGACAAAATGCATATATGGAAATGTCACAATGAAAAAAAGCACGCCAGAATGAATCACATTAAGGTGTACATTAAAGATTTCCAATTAAAAAAACAAGCTGAAAAACAACGTGAGGACCTGAATAAAAGCTTCAGGTGAAACTCAGATTAGAACTACAATTACTTTTTTGACAGTGGGATATGTCCTGTGTCCTTGCTAAGCAATCTACCATAACACTAAATAATGTGAAGTTCTTTCAATAATTACACATAGTCTTTTATTTTATTGTATGAATCCAAGAGCTCATGGTCCCATACATCAATCTATGATGTGGTTAGGTGCCATTGAGTAAGGTCTGACTCATATTGACACTATGTACCGCTGCCTACACCCACCTAAAATTGGGTAATAAGTAAATATGTCAAAAATTGAATCTATATTGAGAGAATGAAAAGAAAAGCTACATAATGGGAGAAATATCTGAAAATACATATTTGACTAATAACCAAAATATACAAGTAATTTTTAAATATCAGTAAGAAATCAAACAAGCAAATTAAAAACTGCGTTAATAGTCAGAACAGATATCTCACCAAAGAAGATATACAGATGGCATATAAATATATAAAAAGATACTTGACATTATATGTCATTAGGAAATGTTAAATAATACAAAAATGATGTGCTGCCACATCTATAAAAAGGCTAATTTTTTAAAATAACAATATCAAATTCTGAGAAGAATACCAAACAAAAACAACTTTCATTTATTCCTGTAGGAAATGCAAACTGATACAGCCACTTTGGAAGGCAGTTTGGCAGTTCCTCAGAAAACTAAATATACTATTACCATACGATCCAGCAATTGTACTCTTGGATATTTACCCAAATCAATTGAAAACTTATGTCCACACAAAAACCTGCACGCAAATATTTATAGCAGCTTTACTTAGAAATTGCAAAACTTGGAATCAGAAAAGATGTCGGCTATGGGCTGTATTTCGTTCTTCCCAAATTCATTTATTTTGAAACCATAGAACTTTGGAATGTAACAGTGTTTGAAAATAGGCCTTTGAAAAGGTGAATAAGATAAAGCAAGTACTAAAAATTGAGCTATCAAGCCATAAAAAAGACATAGAGGAAACTAAATTGCATATTGCTAACTGAAATAAGCCAATCTGAAAAGACTAAAATTCTGTATGATTACAACTGTATAATATTTTCAAAAAGGTAAAACTATTGAGACAGTAAAAAAGGTTAGTGGTTACTAGGGGCTCAAGGTGAAGGAGAAACCTTTGAATGAGTGGAACAAGAGGGATGTTTAATACAGACAAACAATTTTGTTACTATTATATGTTTGACATATGTCGTTATACATTTACAAAATCCATAGAATATAGAAAACAGAATGAATACTGATGCATGCACTGATTAATAATGTGGAAAAATTATAGATTCTAGTTAGAAATAATGAAACAACATTGAATAATTCATCATAATTAACATACAATTACCAGTGCAAGATGTTAATAATGAGGAAACAAAGAGGCATATGAAAACTCTGGACTTCCTACTTAATTTTTTTATAAACTTAAAACTCTTCAAAGTAGTGTGTTCATTTTTAAAATTATTTGTGGGGCATGCACCTCCTGGTCTGGCCTGGAGGTTCGGACGGGCTGCGCCGCCACGCACACAGATACTAAACACAATTCCCTCGGGACCCTCAGGTCAGGGGCACAGACTACTGCAGCCCTTGGGACCCCAGCGGAGACGGGAGAAAGGAAAACCCTCAGGCGCTTTGCCTTCCAGGGGCAAACACCTGTGTTGGTTGTCTCAGTGGTCAGGAGGAGACAGCTGTTGCTTCCTCGGTGATCAGACGGAGAGCAGGTTCTTTTCCTTGTTGAGGATTGCAACGGGAGAGCATTCTCTCCTCACCAAAGGTCCGGGGCAGAGCAGCGGGAGAGGTGCTTCCTCATCGGTGGTCCGGGCAGGAACAGGCGAGAAGGCGCAGAAAGGGATGCCAAAAAGGCCGTGCCAACAAAAGTCAAACTGCCGCCGTGCAGCTCTTTATGTAGCTCGCCCACAGAATGGCCTGAGCCAATCAGCTTTCAGTCCAATTGTCCAATCAGGAAGGGTTTTGTACAAACGTGCAACCAAGTTACTTTCATTTTCCCTGGATTTCTAACTTACAAACCAGATATTCAAACGCCATTTTCCCAGTTTGGGAGTTTTTGCCAATTTCCTCCCAATTTTTCCCTACAATTATTTTTATCTTCAGCAAAATGCATTAAATAACACAGGTACCATTTTTTTTATGTTGAATGAATGGAGAATATGTGAGATAAAGCTGAATTATTTTTCTATGACAAATAAGCATAAAATGCATAATAATCTGCTTAACAGTTCCTAATACTTCAGTGTCTTATGCTGCCTTACTCCAGTTGGGCTACCATAACATACTACCTTATACTAGTTTGCTTATAAACAACAGAAATTTATTTCTCACATTTCTGGAAACTGGAAGTTCAAGATCATTGTATTTATAGTATCGGGTGATAACTTACTTTCTGGTTCACAGAAGATACTTTTTCTGTGTGTTCCTACACAGTACAAGGGTCTAGATGTCTCTGTTTGCTTTTATAAGGGTACTAATCAAAATATTGATTTAATTATCTCTCAAGGGCCCCTACACCCTGATACCATCACCTTGGGGGTTGGAATCATGAACTCACCATGACTGCTTGTCAATGGAAACAGCCAGTGACTTGAAGACACTTTGTTGGGACAAGGAAAAAGATTTTGGAGAAAATTAGTAAACCAAACAAGATGGAGGCTATTGCCAAACAAAGACCACCTTTCCTAGCAGTATCAGGAGATGTGGAAAGGCATAAGAGATATATAGGCACGAGGGGAGATATAAATTTCAGATGGTCTACTTTTCTGACCCATGAACTGCTGTTATCTGTAGGTCACTCTATGTTGTGGATTTGATAACTCTAAAGAAGAGTTGTTGTTTAGAAAGTTTTATGACTCATAATTTTAGTACCTTTTCCTGAGAATAGTTAATTCTACAGTTATTATTAGGATACAAAAGTGTATTTTTTTCTTGGAGTCCCAGGGGAGGAGAAAAGCAACTTTCCTCTGGAAGACAGGGGTGATAACATTTACTGGAGAACACTGTTTAACATGTTAGGTGGCATCAGTCAGAGGTTTCTTCTAAAGCAAAGCCAGAAGGAAACCTGTGTTGTTGTTAGGTGTCATCCAGTCAAGTCTGACTCAAAGAGACTCTATGTACAGCAGATCAAAACACTTCCCGATTCTGCACCAGGCACACAACCTTATTTATATTTCATCCCATTGTTGCATACACTGTGTCAATACATCTGGTGGAGGGTTTTCCTTTTTTTCATTGACCTGCCACTCTGCAAAACACGATGCCTTTCTCCAGGAATTTATCTCTCCTGAATACATGTCCAAAATAAGTAAGACACAGTCTGGCCATTCTTGCTCCCAAGGAACACTCTGGTTGCACTTCTTCTAGGACAGATCTGTTGGTTCTTTTAGCAGTCCGTGGTATTTTCAATAGACATCTCCAGCACCATAATTCAAAAGCATCAATTCTTCTCCTATCTCCCTTGTTCAATGTCCAGCTTTCATAACCATATGATGCGACTGAGAATACCATGGCATGAGTCAGATGCAATTTCGTCTTCCATGTGACATCTTTGTTTTTCAATACTCTCAAGAGATCTTTTGCCACAACTTTTCCTAGAGTGATGTATCTTTTGATTTCTTGACCATTGTTTCCACGGGTGTTGATTATAGAGCCAAGGGAAGCAAAATCTTGGAAAACATCAATCCTTTCTCCATGTATTCTGAAGTTGTGTACTGGCCAAGTCGTAAGGATTTTTGTTTTGTTAATGTTTAGCCACAACCTATATTGAAGGCTGTGATCTTTGATCTTCATCAGTAAATGTTTAACTAATCTTCTTCACTTTCAACAAGCAGAGTTGTGTCATCTGCATAACACAGATCTTCAATGATTCTTCCTCCAATCCTGATGCTGCATTCTTCCTTATAAAAGTCCAGCTTCTTCTATTATTTGCTCATCATATAAATTGAAGAGATAAGATGAAAGTGTACAACCCTGATGCATACCTTTCTTAACTTTCAACCAGGCTGTTTCCTTGTTCTATTCCAACAACTGCATCCTGGTTTATGTACAGATTCCTCATGAGCACAATTAGGTACTCTGGTATTCCCATTTTCCGAAGTGTTATCCATAATTTGTTATGATCCACACAGTCAAATGCTTTGCATAGTCAATAAAACATGAATAGACATCTTTCTGATATTCTCTGCTTTCAGCTAATATCCACCTGACATCAGCAATGATGTCCCTGATTCCCCGCCCTCTTCTGAATCCTGATTGATTTTCTGGTAATTCCCTGTGTATATACTGCTGCAGTCACTTTTGAATGATCTTTAGTAAAATTTTGCTTGCATGTGATATTAAGAATATTGTCTGATAGTTTCCACATTCAGTTGGATCTCCTTTTTGGGAATCAGCACAAATATGGATCTCTTCCAGTCAGTTAGCCAAGTAACTATTTTCCAAATATGTTGGCATAAATATGTTAGTACCTCCAGTGCTGCATCTGTTTATTGAAACATCTCTACTTGTATCCCATCAGTGCCTGGAGCCTTGTATTTTTCCAGTCCTTTCAAGGCAGCTTCCACTTCATCCTTCAATACCATTGGTTCCTCTTCATATGCAACCTCTTGGAATGGTTGGTCATCTACTAATTCTCTTTTGTATAATGACTCTGTGTATTCCTTCCATCTTCTTTTGACGTTTCCTGCATCATTTAATATTTTTCCTACAGAATCCTCACTACTGCCTCTTGAGGCTCGAATTATTTCTTCACTTCCTCAAGCTTGAGAAATACTGAGTGTGCCGGGTTTGGTGGCGCACGCCTGTAATCCCCAGAGGCAGAGGCGGGAGGATCACAAGTTCAAGACTAGAGGCAGTCTGCGTAATTTAGCGAGACCCTGTCTCAAAAAGTAAAAAAAAAAAAATGGGCTGAGGTGCAGCTCAGTGGTCCAGCACTTGCAGAGCATGCAGGCGCAGGGCCCTGGGTTCAACCCCCAGTACCAAAAAAAAAAAAAAAAAAAAGAAATACTGAGTGCGTTCTTCTCTTTTGGTTTTCTGTCTCCAGCTCTTTGAACATGTCATTATAGTATTTGTTTTTGTCTTCTCGAGTTGCCTCCTTTTGAAATCTTCTGTTTAGATCCTAACTTCATCATGTATTCCTTTTACTTTGACTTTTCAATGTGGATGGACAAGGACCAGCGTCTCTTTGGACATGTAATTTGGTCTTTTATTTTTTTTCTTTTCTTTTTAAGAACTTTTGGCTTCCTTCTTGAATGATATCTTTTATGTCATGCCACAATTCATCTTGTCTCTTATCATTTGTGTTTAATGCATTAAACCTATTCTTGAGGTGGTCTCTGAACTTAGGTGGGATATACTCAAGGTCATACCTTGGCTCTCATATACTTTTTCTAATTTTCTTCAGCTTCAGTTTGAACATGCATATGAGAACTTGATGGTCTGATCCACAGTCAGCACCTGATCTTGTTTCGATATTTGATATAGAGCTTGTCCATTGTCTCTTTCCATATATGTAGTCAATTAGATTCCTGTATGTTCCATCTGGTGAAGTCCATGTGTATAGTCTCTGTTTATGTTGTTAAAAAATGTATTTGCAATGAAAACATCATCGGTCTGACAAAATTCAATCCTGCTATCTCCAGCTTCATTTCTTTCACCAAGACCATATTTTCCAACTACTGAGCCTTCTTCCTTTTTCCAACCTTTGCATTCCAGTCCCCAGTGATTATCAGTGTGTCCTCTTTGCATGTTTGATCTATTTCAGATTCACAAGCTGGTAGAAATCTTCCCTTTCTTCATTTGTGGTCCTAGTGGTGTGTGCATAAACATGAATAATAGTCATGTTAACTGGTCTTACCTGTAGACATATGAATATTATTCTATCACAGAATATTATTTTGACAACATTGTATTTCAGGAGAAATCCTGAAATGTCCTTTTTGATGATGAATGAAACCCCATTTCTCTCTAGATTATCATTCCCAACATAGTAGACCATATGACTATCTGACTCTCAATGGCCCATGGCTGTCCACTTTAACTCACTGATGCCTAGAATGTCAATGTTTATGGGCTTCCTTTCTCTTTTAATGATTTCTAATGTTCCTAGATTCATACTACATACATTCCATGTTCTAATTATTAATGGATTTTTCAGTTGTTTCTCCTCATTTTGAGCGGTGCCACATCAGCAAAATGGAGGTCCCTGGGGCTTTACTCCATTTTAGTCATCACAGTAGACTCTACTTTGAGGAGTTAACTCTACCCCAGTAGTGTTTTGAGTGCCTTCCAACAAGGGGGGCTCATTTTCTGGCACTATATCTTACAGTGTTTCTGTGTTATCCATAGGGTTGTCAATGGCTAGTTGTTTTGGGAGTGGTTCTCTGGTGCCTCCTCCCTAATCTGTCTTAGTCTGGAAACTCAGCTGAAACCTGTCCACCATGGGTGACCCTGCTGGTATCTGAGATACTAGTGGCATAGCTTTCATCCTCATTGCAACATGTAAGCCCCCACAGTGCGACAAATAAAGAGAGTGTGGGGGAGCAGGAAACTAGCACCATGTTACTCATTTGTGGGATCTCCAAAACTAAACACTTTAAAAATCAACTTAAACCATGTATATCTAGAAAACTCAGCCAGGTCTTCCATAGTAACAGAGTGTGAAATTCAACCTATGAATTTTGAGAGGACACAAGCATTCAGACCACAGTATACGCTAATTAAATTAGCAAGTTAAAACTTTCTACAATCCTGTTGAGGAGATCTCTCCTTTCAGTGATATTTGTTTTTATTCCTTTCTTTGCTTTTGTTTTTCTTTTTTCTATTTTTAAAATTTATTTTTTTTAGACTAGGAGAAGATATTTCTCTATACAGCAATTTTTCACCATACTGAATGCAATTTTGCTTCCTGAATCAAGCGGCTAATATTAGGGGCAGCTTTTATACTTTTGGTTTCATCATTTCCAGGTGTTCTCCACAGACCTTCATGCGATATTCTCCTTTGTTTTGCTCTTTGCTTCTTCTCCTCTTCTTTTCTCTCCTTACTCCCCTTCCCTTTTAAATTTCCTATCCTTCTTTACATTTCTATATATGTATCAACAAAAGTGATAATATTCCTTCACCAGGTTATGATTTTTATTTAATGAATAGTGATGAGAGTGAAAGTTCAAATTTCCTGGAGAAAAGATTCCTGTGAATGTTTGTCACTCTGATGGTTAACAGAATATCTTCTAATAGCTGAAATAAAAATAAGTCTTTGGAAATGTGTTGGAAGGAGAGCTTTAAAGATAATATCTCCCACAGTTAGCATGTTCCAGAGAATGGAAAATGTACATACAGACACAGAGACCTACATAAACATGAATAAACAATATGTGCACTCAAAATCATCTTTCAAATTATGAGTGTATATTAGGGTCTTAATTACACTATGTAAGATTTTTAAGATGGGGCAATATATCCCTTTTGACATGTAGAAGTATATTTATTACTTAATTATATTGGGAACTCACTATGTCAAAACACTTTTCCTGAATCAAAACATTTGAATTTGTAACCAAGTAACATTAAAGCAAGAGTCCTTCTGACCAAAGTGAAACTTTTGGCTTAATTTAATTAGCAAATGAACAGGATGCAGATTATTAATTTCTGGTTAACAAATTTGGATGAAAATATGTGTATTCAATATGTGTATTCAGTCAATTACTGATGTTATACAGTGATTCTGTCTTTATTGAATTTGATAATAAACAGAGTAAGGTATGAGTGATTGCCACAATATGGTCATGTTATTATTGGGGGAAACTCACAAGAGTATTAAGTATAATATATACATACTTGAATAGTGTTTCCAGTAGTGATCACCTGTGGTTTAAAGTTAAATATGCCTTTCAAAATCTTATTTATCATAACTGTTTGTACTTGCTAGATGGGAACACCTAATATTAGAAGAGAAGATATAATTCCCTAGTGATAAATTGAGTAATATATGATCATTAATACTGAGATCAATCCTACTGTACTAAAGATGTATTGAGTTGATTACAGTGCCTCATTTGTCATTCACATATGATGGTACAATAAAATCAACTGGAATTTAAAGTCATCTAAAATTTACACAAAATTCTGGAGGAATAATTCTTAATAAAAAGAGATAATGTTCTTTCCAAAATGCCCTACCCTAGCATCAAAATTAGCAAGAGATAATGGAAGAACAGCAGAATATCTGACCCACTGAAGAGTAAGAGTCTAGATCAAATAAAAGAGCCTGACATAAACTTAACATAATTCTTAAAGAAAATCGGGTAGCACCTTAACCAATACATATACACTGAAATCTCCATAGCATCTAATTTTATAGATTACTTAGTTTATGAGCTATATAATCAAACTAAACTCATTTAGGTCATCATGTGTTTCTGTTCTTAAATCTAACTTTCTTCCCATTTTTTTCAGAATTTTTTTCAATAACAGTTAGTTTCAAATAATATAGTTATGATTTAAAATATTTTGAGCTATTTCTTTTCATGATGTTTGGAAGTGTGGGTGGGAGTAGAACTTTTATTCTGAGTTTCACTACAGAAAAAATATGTATTGTTTGCTCTTTGCCTTAAACAATGTAATAATTCGAAATTATTTGGAAGAAGATAGGATTTTTATATTAATCATATCCTTTCCTTTATTTAGTCACATAAACACAGAAACAAAAATACACTTGCACATACATGCATATACACATCAATTATAGTATTTGGCTCTATGGGGACAATTTGAATTTTGTCTTAAAAATGTTCTTTGAAAAAATTAAATAAAAATAGACAACATAAATAAAATATAATACCTACGGAATGTAACACATAATTTTCAAATATTACTTTAGAAAGGATCACAAAATTTGGATTCTTTGTCAAAGAATTAATAAAACATGTGAAGTGTATGTTGTAATATCATGTAAAGTAAGAATCAAGGCTTTTAAATTTTCTTCCAGCATCTGCCACTAATTAGCTACATGTTGTTGTTGTTAGGTGCCTTCGAGTCAGTGTTTGGCTCTTAGCAACCCTAAGTACAACAGGCGAAACAATAATATTAGTGCTTCTCTGCTATGCATAGAGTTTTCAATAGCTGATTGTTTTTTGGGAATGGGTTTCTAAGTCATTCTTCCAAGTCTACAGCACATGGTTTTCCTAGGCAACCTCCCATCCAAGTACTAACCAGGCCTAACCCTGCTGAGCTTCCAAGATCTGATGGGTTTGGGGGCCACAGAGGTACAGCTGCAGGAAATTAGCCACATAATTCACTTATGCTCTCAAAGACATCTGATATGCCAATGAATGCATTTGTCCATTTTAGTGATTATCAACGAGTAATTAATCAAGCTGCGAAAAGTCAGAATTATCCTAACCCAATAAATAATAGCTAAATATTTGTCTGTTTACTGTACTGTGGGGGCTCGCATGTTGCTATGAGGCTGAAAGCTATGTCATGGTTACTCATGGTAGACAGGTTTCAGCTGAGCTTCCAGATGAAGAAAGACTAGGGTGGAGAACCTGTCAACCTGCCAATGCAACTAGCTATGGAAACTCTATGAATACCAGAGAAACACTGTCAAATATAGTGCCAGAAAATGAGCCCCCCTGGTTGGAAGGCACTCAAAACACTACAGGGAAGAGTTGCCTCCTCAAAGTAGACACTGCCTTAATGATGGAAATGGAGTAAAGCCTCAAGGACACCCATTTGCTGATGTGGCACCACTCAAAATGAGGAGAAACAATTGTAAATATCCATTAACATTTGAAACTTGGAATGTACATAGTATGAATCTAGGAAAATTCAAAATTGTTAAAACAGAAATGGAGCACATAAACATTGACATCCTAGGCATCAGTGAGTTAAAGTGGACTGGTATGGGCAAGTTTGAGTCAGATAATCATATGGTCTGCTATGCTGGGAATGAAAAGTTAAAGAGAAATGGGGTTGCATTCATCATCAAAAAAGACATTTCAAGGTCTGTCCTGATATACAATGCTGTCAGTGATAGAATAGTATCCATACACATACAAGGAAGGCCAGTTAATATGATTTTTATTTAAAATTACACACCCACCCCTAAGGCCACATTTGAAGACAGGGAAGATTTCTACCAGCTTCTGTAATCTGTTCTTTGCCTTAAACAATAAAAGAGCCTGACATAAACTTAACATAATTCTTAAAGAAAGTCAGGTAGCACCTTAGCATACATGCAATCAGGATGTACTGATAATTACTGGTGACTGAAATGCAAAATTTTGAAATGAAGAAGAAGGCTCAGTAGTTGGAAGATATGGGCTTGGTGACAAAAATGTTGCTGGAGATTGCACCATAGAATTTCGTCAGACCAACGACCTTTTCATAGCAAATACATTTTTTCAGCAACATTAGTGGTGACTATAGACATGGACTTCACCAGATGGAACATACAGGAATCAAATTGATGACATTTGTGGAAAGAGATGATGGAAAATCTCAATATTAAATGACAGAGGAAGACGAGGTGCTGATTGTGGATCAGAATGTCAACTGCTCCTATGCAACTTCAAACTACAACTGAAGAAAGAACAAGTGTATGAGAGCCAAGGTATGAGCTTGTGCATATACCACCTGAGTTCAGAGACCATCTCAAGAATAGATTTAATACATTAGACACAAATGATAGAAGAACAGATGAGTTGTGGCATGACATTAAAGATAGCATTCATGAGAAAAGCAAAAGGTTACTAAAAAGACAGGAAAAAAAGAAGAAAAAATCCCAAATTACATGTCAAAAGAGACTCCGAAACTTGTCCTTGAACATTGAGTAGCTAATGTAAAAGGAAGACATGATGAACTTAAGGAACTAAACACACTACAAAAGATCACTGGAGAAGACAAAATCAAATATTATTATGACACATGCAGAGAGCTGGAGACAGAAAACTGAAAGGGAAGAACATGCTCTGTTTTTCTCAAGCTTATAGAATTTAAGAAAAATTCAAGCCTTGAATGGCAATACTGAAAGATTCCACAGGGAAAATATTAAATGATGTGGGAATTATGCAGAAAAGAATCAGTGGATAATCAACCATTTGAAGAGGTTGCATATGATGAAGAACCAATGGTATTGAAGGATGAAGTAGAAGGAATTGGTGAACCACAAGGCTCCAGGTATTAATAAAATACCAATAGAGATGTTTCAGTAAGTACATGCAGTACTGGAGGGGCTAACATATTTATACCAGAGATTTGGAAAACAGCTACCTGGCCAACTGACTAGAAGAGATACATATTTGTGCCTATTCCCAAGAAAGGGGATCCCATTGAATGTGGAAAATTTCAAATGATATTGTTAATGTCACACCAACACAAAATTTTAGTAAAGATCATTTAAAAGCAATTGTATCATTATTTAGATGGGAACTGCCAGAAAATCAAGCTGGTTTCCGAAGACAGTTGGAAACCAGGGACATCATTGATGATATCAGATGGATATTAGCCAAAAGCAGAGAATCAGAAAGATGTCTACCTACATTTTATCAACAATGAAAAGGAATCTGATTGTGTGGATCATAACAAATTATGGATAACACAGCAAAGAATGGGAATACAAGAGCACCTAACTGTACTCATGAGGAATCTGTACATGGACCATCAGGCAGTCTGTCAAACAGAACAAGAAAACAAGCATGGTTCAATATTGAGAAAGATGTGCTTTGGGGCAGTATCCTTTCACCATATCTCTTCAATTTCTATGCTGAGCAAATAATCTGAGAAGCTGAGCTTTATGAAGAATGCAGCATCAGGATTGGAGGAAGACTCATTAACAACCTGCATTATGCAGATGACAACTGTTCTGGCTGAAAGTGAAGAGAATTTGAAACATTTACTGATGAAGATCAAAAAACATAGCCTTCAGTATGGATTGGGGCACAACATCAACAAAATAAAAATCTGTACAACTGAGTCAATGTGTAACCTCGCGATAAAAGGAGAAAACATTGAGGTTGTCCAAGATTTTGCTTTACTTGGTTCTACAATCAACCCCACAGGAGCAGCAGTCAAGAAATCCAAAGATACATTGCTTTGGGAAAAGCTGTGGCAAAAGATCTCTTTAAAATATTGAAAAGTAAAGATGTTGTATTAATGACAAAGGTGTGCCTGATTCATGCCATGGTATTATCAGTCACATGATATTGTGGTGAAAGCTGGATACTAAAAAAGGGAGATAGGAGAAGAATTGATGCATTTGAATTATGGTGCTGGAGTCGAATATTGAATATACCATGGACTGCAAAAAGAGCCAATAGATCTGTCCTACAATCAGTGCAACCAGAGAGCACCTTGGAAACATGGATGGCTAGAGTGTGTCTTATATATTTTGGACATGTAGTCAGGAGGGACCAATTCCTAGAGAACATCATATCTGGGAGAGTGGCAGGTCAACAAAAAAAGGAAAACTTTCCATTAGATGGGTTGACACAGTGTCTGCAACAGTGGACTTAAACATGAATAAGATCGTATGTCTGGCACAGAATCAGGGAGTGTTTCTTTCTGCTGCACATAGGCTTGCTGAGAGTCTGACCCGATTTGGCCCCTAACAAGAACGACAAGTGTCATCCTTAAGGACAAACACTAATTTACTGTGTACAAAGGAAAGCAGAATTTTTAAAGGGAGGGAGCCACATTGATAGAGCCTAAATGATCCAAAAGAGAAATTAAATTTTATAAAACTCATATCTGTATGGACGCCACAGTACACCATTATTGTTGTTGTTGTTAGGTGCCCTCGAGTTGGTATCCAACTCATAGCAACCCTCATAGGGTTTTCAATGGCTGACTATTTCAGGATTGCCTTTGAGAGTAGATTGCCAGGTCCTTCTCCCATTTTTGTGGTACTTGGAATTGAACTTGGGACCTCAGAGACTGCAGTGCAGAACTCTACCAACTGAGCTAAATCCCAGCCCCACACCATTATTAGCTTATGTAATTAGTAACCATTCAGCTTTGGTCATTTATTTGTCATTTTTATTGCAGATCTAAATTTTTCTCAGAAGTCATTTTAAACGTACCTAAACCAACTTTTCCTTTAGTACAGATCTCCTTATGATAAAATATTATGATATAGTTTTGCAATGTGTATGATTCTAGCTTGGCAGTTATTTTATTTTGACACTTTAAAGATATCGTTCCATCAGTTTTCTAACTGCTGTGTTCTCTCTTAATGAGTCAGCAGTAACAGAAATTTTCCTTTGAAGAAACACAATTTTTTCTAGGCTATTTTAATATTTTTTCCCTTTTTCTGTACGGTAGCTCCATTATGACAATAGTGGATGTAATTTTTCATTCATTTATTTACTAGGCTTATACGTTTTTAGACATTTTATTTTCAAGGCTCACTTTAGCACCATTTTTTGTTGCTGTTTATTATTTCTTCAATTTAAACCACATTTTGGTGTTTAAAAGACAAAATTTATTTCTCTCCCTTGTCTTCCATATTTCCTTGCTTACTCTCTTCATCCTTTTACTGTTTATTTCCTCTTTTGCTCAGTTATTTTCTGATTTGCAGTCTTTTGGTTGTTATTTGTTAGATGCATCTAGTCAATTTGTTACTTCAGTTTTCATATTATTTTTCAATTAGGAAACCCCTAATTGGTTCTCTTCATATGCTCAATTTATACTCAAATTCGTCTTGTCTTATATTACCTAAACACATCAAGCACTTTGTAATATATACATTTTCTTGATCCTTGAATAATTGAGTACAGATATATCTTAGTATTTTGTTGTGATTTTTTGTTTCTTTGTTTTTGTGAAAGTGGTTACTTTAGCATATAGTAAATGGCAAATTTAAAAAGAATGTAAAATACACATATAGAAATAAATTACTGTATCAAGATACTATCTTGTGCCAGAGAAGATATTTGGTTGTTTTGGAAAATAAACCAAATTCATCTGAGTAAGATGTCAGGGATTACAAGATAATCCAGAGTTGGCTTTTAGTCCCTGGGGCAGTAGTAGAATGTTGTTAGGTGCCATCGCATTGGTGTCTGACTCATAGTGACTTTATATACAACAGGCAAAACACTTTTGTCAGTGCTTCTGTGCTATTCATAGGGTTTACAATGGCAGATTTAATTTTGGGAGTGGGTTGCCAGGTCCGTCTCCCAAGTCTACAGTATCTGATGTTCCCAGGTGGTCTCCCATCCAAGTACTAACAAGGCCCGACCCTGCTTAGCTTCTGAGATCTGACGGGATCGGATGCCACATGCTAAATCTGGACATAAAACGTGGCATACTTTCTAACCCTTGTCCTCCTTGAAAGGTCTTGGGCTAAGTTTATTACTCTAGTTCTAGGAACTTACTAACATCTCTGATGAACATGTTAGCCTCCTACACAACTCTTCAAGAATCAGTATTATGCTTTTAAAAAGAAAGTGATTCCAAATGCCAGGCTCTCTTCTTTATGTCTCCCTTTTGTTGATATAGATCTCTATTCTTCGTTGTGTTTCCTTTATTTGATAACTTGAGTAATATATATTTAATATTTTGGATAGGCTTTCTATTTAATATCATGAGAGTTTTGACCTGAATAACCTCCTTCCTTAATATCAATGATATGCAATCTGGGCATTGTATATTATTTTCTATTATTTATTTTTATATTCCTAACAATGCCAAATTGATTTCATTACAGTGGCTTTTCTAATATCCAGCTTAGTAGAACTTTCCTTGGAATGTTTTAAAATATATATAATATCTGTTATTTGGAATGAATTTTTATATAAACTTTAAAGCAATTTAATCTAATTTAACCAGCCTACTATTGCTCAAAATACAAGTGCAATGAGATAAGAAAATGAAGTAAATAATAAAAATGTTGGTGTTAATAGACTCATATATTTTTACTTTAATTTATATTTATCTACTTTAAAACCTGATAGTTTAAAAAATATTAAACTTTCTTTTCAATTTTTACTTTATTGATACATGTTAGTGAGGTAAAGACTAATAAAGCATTTGCTTTTTCATTCTGCAACTATATTATATCACTCTTGGTCATGCTTCCATCAACTTGCGAAGTTTATGGAAACTTTTGATAAATATGTCGTGAAACTCATATGCATTTGTGGGGCTAAAATGATTAAATGGCTTATGCAACCATAGCCTTCTACAACCTGATCTCCTCAGATCTCAGAAACTAAGCAGGATTAGGCCTCATTAGTATTTGGATGGGAGATATCCTGGGAACAATAGGTGCTGTAGGCTTGGGAGAAGAATCTGGCAGCCCACTCCAGAACCAGTAAGCCATTGAAAACCCTATGAATAGCAGAGAAGCACTGACATAGTCCCAGGCATGGCACAGTATTTGGGAGTGTTTGGATTTGTTGTACATAGGATTGCTATGAGTCAGACCTGCCTTGATGATACTTAACAATAACAACAAAAATGATTAAGTATAACAAGGATGTAAAGAAATTAATACTTTATTAAAGCAATCACTCAGAAATCCAAAATTATTAGAGAGGGAGAGAGAGAAAGAGAAATTTAGAAGTAGCTAAGTAGCTCCCAAATGGGAGAAGGACATGGCAATCCACTCCCAAGGTAATTCCAAAAACAACCAGCCACTGAAAACCTTATGAGGGTCACTATGAGTTGGACACAATTTAATGGCACCTAACAACAACAAGAAGAATTAGCTCCCAATGTTATAAAACTCTAGAATATATTAAGGACAACACAGAATCCTTTTGAAAAAATGCATAAAGACTTATTGAAATATACAAAGTGCTATAAAAATAGAATTAGAGAAAAAATATAGCATGTTCTTGGATAAACTCTGTCAACTTTGAGAATATTACTCTTAAGAAATCATATTGATTATAAGTATGTTTAGATGTTTAATTCTTATATTTGGTTTGCCACTTTGCATCTTTGTATCTAACACATTTATTTAATTTAGTATTTCTGTTGTTTTATTGATGATCAATCCTAGTGCTTTGTGATAGGCAAGTACAATACCTCTGATCTCTATCCTTGGCCATTTTAATTTTTTTTTTTTGTTTTGAGGCAGAATCTCACTAAGTTGAGCAGGCTAACTTTGTCATTGACCCTTCCATCCTCCTGCCTCAGCCTCCTGAGTCACTAGGATTATAGGTATGCAACACTGTGCCCAGCAAATTCAAATTTTTACTACCAGGTTCACCAGTGTTGTACTGAATTATGTTGCCATTTGCTGCCTCCAGCCCTACTATCATTTTTCAGGCACTTATAGTTACAGTGGGCTGGGATTTAGCTCAGTTGGAAGAGCGTTGCGCTGCAGTCTCTGAGGTCATGAGTTCAATTCCCAGAACCACAAAAATGGGAGAAGGACCTGGCAATCCACTCCCAAGGCAATCCTGAAATAGTCAGCCATGGAAAACCCTGTGAGGGTCACTATGAGTTGGGTACCAACTCGATGGCACCTAACAACAACAACAACAATAGTTACAGTTTTGTCTTGAACCAGAGTCATCTGGAACATAATCTTTCTCTTCCTTGGTAATATTTTCATACTAAATTTAACTAGCTAAGTGCTGATTATCCTTCAGATATTTGCTTGTCATTGACATTTTCCAGGCAAAATTTTCCTCCAGGAAAAAAGGGGAACTAGAATGAATAAAAAAGAAATACAAAGTTAATTTAAGATAAAGGTGACAGACATGGAAAGTGAATGAGCCTTTAACTCCTAACATAACACAAAATATGTGATTCTGGAATGGTCATTATTTTCAAGGGTAATTATGAGTGCTCTTCTCTTAGTGGTTTCCCAAAGTAATACTCACAAGGGGTATCAGTGACTTCAATTTCAAGATAAAATCTATAAGGACTACTCTATCCAACTCTGTAGAAACTTAAGAACACCCAAAGGCAAAACAATTAATAGCTGACATTTCTTGAGAGCATCATCTCTGTATAAATTCATCTATTCTTTATGTCAGTTCTATTTACTTCACACTATTCTCACATTAGTGCAAACAAGACAACTGAAATTCAAAAAGATAGAATAATCCAAATACACGTGGCAAATTGCAAAGTCAAAGGTCAAATTCAGATTATTTTTCAAAGCACATAACCCCAATTCAATGCACATAACCTTGATTTTACCTTCTTGTGGCAGTTTCTTTTCCTCTTGGTGACCTTGGATTTGTGACATCAAATATTTTAATTACTGATATTTTAGTGTAAAGTATTTCTAGCTAATTATATTTTTAAATGTTTATTAAATTTTCATGATCTTTTTTTTGGGGGGGCAGTACTTGGGGTTGAACCCAGGGCCTCATGCTTGCATGCTTTGCTCTACCACTGAGCTGCACCCCTAGCCCATTTTTATCACTTTTTTTTTTTGAGACAAGGTCTCACTAAATTACGCAGACTGCCTCTAGTCTCGAACTTGCAATCCTCCTGCCTCTGCCTCCCGAGCTTCTGGGATTAAGACGTGTGCCACTGTGCTCAGCTCTCATGATAAAACTTTTAAAGGACACAGAAAGATGAAATTCAATGCTTCCCATGACACTTAAATGTCTTAGATATCAACATGTATATTAATAACATAAAATATTAATTTAATTGAAGCATATTATTATAGCATCTAATAACTTGCAAAAACATTTTTTATTAAGTATAATTATCCACAAATAATATTAATAAGCACATAAATACTTACTTGTAACTATTCATATAAGTTTGGTCTCTGAGGCCCTGGGTTTGATCCTCAGTACCACAAAAAAGGGACAAGGATGTGGTAGCCCACTCCTGAAACAATCAGCCATCAAAAACCATATAAGGGTCACTATGAGTCAGACATGACTCAATGGCACCTAACAACAACATTTATATAAATTAGTTAATTTAATCCTTATAACAACTATAGTAGATATTTTTGACCCATTTTAGAGATGAGAAAACAGAGGCATAGAAAGATAAACTTTCTCTGAATCAAACAGGTAATATGCAACAGAACTGATTTAACATATACCAAGTTTAGTTCCAGACTCTGCTGTTTTCATCATTTTCTTCCTTTCAGCTTGTTGTTGTAAGACAGAGCCAACGAAGTAAAATCACTCTCAGAACCCATTATCATTGTTCAGTGCCCATCCCAAACCCTAGCTGTATATCTCCAACCCTTTAAGAAGTGTTTCTTGAAGACAAAATAAACAGTTGGTTACTGGCACAGACTCTAGAATCAGATCCATCAAGATTAAATACTTAAATAATATTTAAAAATCTTTGATACCGTGCATGATATTTGGTCTTTGTGCAACTCAGATTTCACAACTTTGAAAAGGGTATAAAAACAATAACTATCTGCCTGGGGTAAAGGTTACTTGAGAGAAGAGATCTGGGCACAGAGTACAGTTTTCATTTCTCATACCAGTCACTTTTATTACGTCTTCTAGACATAAAATTTACACAAATATGCAGAATTAAGTGGTAGTTTCATGAACAGGGGATTTATTCAAGTTTTTGGATGAGTAGATATATAAATTAACTCTTCATAATCTCTTCTAATTTCTACTACAAATCAGAAATGATCATTCAGTTTTGAGAAAGGAATTTCCCTTGAAATAAATAAAAATAAAGCCAGACACAGTGGCTTACACCTGTAATCCCAGCAACTCTGGAGGCAAAGGTAGGAGGATTACAAGTTTAAAACCAGAGGCAGTCTGCATAAATTAGTGAGATCCTGTCTCAAAATTAAAAAAAAAAAAAAAAGTAAGTTAAGAAAATGGGCTCAGGGTACAGCTCCATGGTGCAGCACCTGCAAAGCATGGAAGTGTGAGGTTCTGGGTTCAACCCCTAAGTACTGCTAAATAAATAAATGAATAATTAATTAATTAATTAATAAAAGTAAGAATAAAATCTTTCTAAATTGGCAAAGATCCCCATCTCCAACCTGCATTGCACTTAAATGGTCCAGAAAAATAACTATTATCCCACCGACAGTATCCCTGTTATTTGTTTCCTATTGCTTTATCGATTTACCTTTAATGCATAATTATCCAGTGTGCTTAACATTACTAATTCAGGGCCATATTAACTTCCTATCAAATGAAGACTCTCTCATTATTCTCCCTAAAACGATTTCTCTTCTTCCTTTTCTGATTTCCTTCGTCCTGTTACGCTAAATTAGAACTTTAGAGACTGTCATTTGTTAATGTAAATGAGATTTTCCTGTTCACATTTCTCAGGCTCCAGGCACCCATTTGTTATTGTGGTCACTATTCCAAGTGCCAATTTGTTTCATGTGCTAATGATGAAACCATCATTCTCTATTTACCAACTTAAATGAGACATATGAAGGATACCAGGACCTGATAGATTATGAATGAGACAGACATCGAGACATCTGTATAAGCATGGTGAGAGACAGGCTGAGAGTAAATGAAGTGGCAATAGCAACAACACAGCACCACAGTATCACACCAAGTGGCTAGGAATGCAAAAGCAGAGAGAACTGCCTGCTTATCAATGCTCTGTGAGTATCATAGACTCCAAAGAGCTGGCCCTCTTTCCTAATGTTATCAGAAGGTAACATTAAAAATGTTAAGGATCAGAAGACAAGAAGCCAAAATATGCCACTTTAGATTTCAAATGGGAACACTTTGGGAGAAACAAATGAAGGGGAGAACTTTCCCTGTTGTGTCTATATCTACCTAAGGACCAGATCTGCCAGTAGGAACACAATTGTCTTTAAATCATCTCAATAAAATTTCATTGACCAAGGAAAAGTAAACTCATATCACAGAGAAAGAGACTGAAAATCAAACACTACACCTAAAATCCAGAGAAACTTTGTACCAGGACACTGTCTGTACTCCAGGCTCATTCTCTGCTCTAAAAATCCTTCACTATCTTTCTAAAACTTCTTAGTGTCACTTCATTCTCTCTTATGAAAAGAACATTTAAGCCTCAACTATGTAGCTTCTTTCTGAGTTTCATATTTTTATAGTCCTGTGTATATATGCACATTAACAAATTTGCATGCTTTGTCTGCTGTTAGTCTATTGTCAGTTTATTTCAACAGATCCCATTACCAAACATACAGAGAAAAGCTTTAAACTTCCCTAAAAAATAAGTTACTAAAATATGAAAACATGAGAAAGATAAGAAGCTTATACATTTCATTTGAGTCCCTTGGTTTCCAGTTTGAATTTTCACGGTTTAGGGAATACATCAAGCTGGTTTTTGGTGTATTTAGATACACCAAGACTTAATAAGCTCCATCACAATCATTATGTTTGATTTTTTCCAGGAGTATTTTTATTTTAATTCATGCATAGCTAAAAACTCTGTCAAGCTGAAAGAAATAATATAGTAATTATGGGAATTTAAGCTTTTGTTTGTGTAGTTTGAGGTTATGCAACACAAGATAAAAGTGGGGAAGGGATAGTTTAAATGAAATAGAATATGCTGCATCATTTAATATTTTTCTTCAGTTCCTTAAGCTTGAGAAACACAGAGCATGTTCTTCCCTTTTGGTTTTCTGTCTCCAGCTTTTTGCATATGTCATTACATCAAAAGAAGATGGGAGGAATACACAGAGTCATTATACAAAGAACAATTGGTGGATGACCATGTCAAGAGTTTCCATCTGATGAGGAATAAATGATATTGAAAGACGAATTAGAAGCTGCCTTGAAGGAATTGGTGAAACACAAGGCTCCAGGAATTGATGAAATACCAATAAAGATGTTTCAACAAACAGATGCAGCACTAGAGATGCTAACATGTTTATGCCAGAGATTAGGAAAACATCTACCTGGCCAACTGACTGGAAGAGATGCATATTTGTGCCTATTCCCAAAAAAGGGGATCCAACTGAATGTGGAAAATACTGAACCATATCATTAATGTCACACCCACACAAAATTTTATTAAAGATCATACAAAAGTGACTACAGCAGTATATAGACAGGGACCTATGCAAAAATCAAGCCCTATTCAGAAGAGAGTGTGGAATTGGGGACATCATTGTTGATGTCAGATATTAGTCAAGAGCAGAGAATATCAGAAAGATGTCTATGTTTTATCAACTGTGCAAAGACATTTGATTGTGTTGATCATAACAAATTATGGATAACACTGCAAACAATGGGAATACTGCAGCACCTAATTGTAATCATGAGGAATCTGTACATGGATCAGCAGGCAGTTGTTTTAACAGAACAAGGCACTACTGCTTGATTTAAAATTGAGAGAGTTGTGTATCAGGACTGTATCCTTTTACTATGTCTCTTCAATTTCTATGCTGAGAAAATAATCTGGCAAACTAGACTTTATAAAGAACATGGTATCAGAATTGGAGGAAGACTCATTAACAACCTGCATTATGCAGATGACACAACTCTGCTTGCTGCAAGTAAAAAAGATTTGAGACATTTACTGAAGATCAAAGAACATAGCCTTCTGAATGGACTGCAACTCAATAAAACAAAAATCCTTACAAGTGGGTCAGTACAAAACTTCATAATAAATGGAGAAAAGATTGAGGTTGTTCAAGCTTTTGCTTTACTCTGTTCTACAATCAACACCTGTGGAAGCAGCAATCAAGAAATCAAAAGACACATTACGTTGGGAAAAGTTGTGGCAAAAGATCTCTTCAAAGTGTTGAAAAGTAAAGATGTCACATTGAAGACAAAGATGCACCTGACTCATGCTATGGTATTTTCAGTTGCATCATATGGTTGTGAATGATGGACATTGAACAAGGGAGATTGGAGAAGAATTGATGCTTTTGAATTATAGTGCTGGAGATGAATACTGAATATACCATGGACTTCCAACAGAACCAGCAGATCAATCCTAGAATAAGTGCACAAGAGTGGTCCTTGGAAGCAAGGATGGCTAGACTGTGTCTTACATACTTTGGACATGTAGTCAGAAGGGACCAATCCCTGGAGAAGGACATTATGTTTAGGAGAGTGGCAGGACAATGACAAAAGGAAAACCCTCCACTAGATGGATTGACACAGTGTCTGTAACAATGGGCTTAAACATAAATAACATTATGTGCCTGGCACAGAATCGGCAAATGTTTCTTTCAGCTGTACATAGTGTTGCTATGAGTCGGACCCTACACAAGGGCACCTAATAACAGCAGCAACAACAACAGAATATACTGACAATATCTTACATCAAAATTTGTAAGTAACTATCCACATAATCTTCAACATACATATGTACTCCCTGTATGTGTCTATATATACATGTAAATAGATAAATACATACACTGACTTTGAAGAACTTAATGAATGTTATACATGGTCATAAAAGAAAGTAGAAATTTTTGGTTCATTTTTTTCTATCCCTCTTTTTATTATCACCACAGTACTCAGTTATCCCAGAGCCTCAGATGCTTGACAAGTGCTCTAACACTGAGCCACATTCTCAAATTCTTTTAAATTATTTTATCTGGAGACAATGTCTTGCTAAGTTGCATAGGCTGCCTGTGGCCTCAAATTTTTGATCCACTTGCCTTAACCTCCCCAGTTGCTTGTACTAATACATGTGTGCAAGGTGCCTGGCCAGAATTTTTATTTCTAAACATGAAAAGTCTAAAAGAAAAGTGAATAACTGGGTTAAGAGCTCTTCACCACATCCATACCTGCACACAATTACAATCTACATCTGATTTTGTAGCCCTCTAATACTGCTGAAGAAGTGTGGATTAAGTTCAAGAATATGCAGTAATTGCTTTTTAGATACATTCTCATTTTGACTTAAGAGGTTATGGTGTTAATTTCATCAGTGATATTAGAGTCTCAAACCAATGAAAGGATAATTTTTAGAAAGTAAAAAATATTACAACAGATATAAGATGTACATGTGTTAAATGTTTTATTAAACTCATTGTTAGTGAGAAAATAGTATAAATATTACAACTATCTAAATGAGGAATCAAAAAAGCACAATTATGTAGAAGAGAGTTAAAAATAGAAATATACTTTTCATTGAGGAGGGCATTCATCTGAACCACTACAGGACTGAATTTATTTGCATGTATATAGGTAAGAGTTATTTTACATTGCTATCAGGGACTTTTGTATACAGTTGTAAAATAAGCCTGCAACTATACCAAACTGGCATCCAGTTTCCTCAGATCTTAGAAGATAAGCAAGGTCGGGCCTGGTTAGTACTTGGATGGGAGACCACCTGGGAACACCAGATACTGTAGACTTGGGAGAAGGACCAGGCAGCCCACTCACAAAAAGAATGTGCCATTGAAAACCCTATGAATAACAGAGAAGCACTGATACAGTGCCAGGCATGGCACAGTATTGGGAAATGTTTCATCTGTTGTATGTAGGGTCTCTTTGAGTTGGACCCAACTTGACTGCACCTAACAACAGCAACAAAAATAGCTCAAAGCCAATGAAAGGTCAAAATTTAGAAACTCAGAACAGTATATTCAAAATAGTCCAAAATTTTCCTTTGAATACACCTACAGATCCCTTTTGTTTATTTTAAATCTTATTAAAAAACATTTTTATTGTTTTAAGATACTTTGTGACACTAAAATTCTGTATTAATTTCAAGGTAAAGAGATTTTTTCTGTTTATTCTGTTTTGAGAATCTAAGAGAAAAACGCTATAGTAATTGTATGCTCAGGGTGCTGAAAAATCAATGTTTAAAATAATTCTGCACCCATTTCTGAGAGGGTACCAAGAGTGATGGTACAATAAACTTGCTCTATCAATACAAACTGTTCAAAGTGTTGGGTTGTATAATTTCACAATTTAACCTACTACCAGATAACTGGAACAATACTTCAGTCCTTGGTGAAGCAGCTAACATTAGGACATTTCCCCCAGGTGAAGAGAAGGCTGAGATCAGAGGAGAGGTTCAATAAGTTTTTAATGAAGTTAAGCAGCTTTTAATGAGATGCTCCCCAAATTCCCTAACTCCCTGCCTACCTAAAAACACCTCAACCTTATAACCTTCTAATATCAGAGTCACTTGAAAAGGAAAATTTTAAATTAGATCAAAACTTGTAAAGTATATCTTGGACATAAGTGCAGATCATCCAAGTGAGAGCAAATAGAGAAAGTAAAATTACACCTTGCAAGAACAGCAAGGGCGAATCAGGAGAAAACAAAACAAATTGCCCAAATCCTTGGGTATATTGTAGTTTTTATTAAGGTAGGCAGAAAAATTGTGCCCTGCCTAAGGTGATGTGAGATTTTGAGCAATAAAACCACATTCAACGCAGGGTGACTTGGGCATCTAAGTATGAAAACCATACTCCATTTTTTGAAGCCATCTAAGGAGGAAATAGTTAACCTATGCTCTACCTTTTCAGCCTAGCTGAGGAGGAGACAGCTAACCTGTGCTACCTGCAGGAAATAGCTAGCTGCATTTTGCTGTCATTGGTTTAACTCTGTGATCAGTTAAAATTGCTCTGTGTGGCCCAAACAACAGGGTGTGTGTTGTAGATAGGAGGAAATAGAAAGCCACATTTTATTGCCCTCAGTTTACTTTTTAGCTGTGCAGTTATTTACAAACTTCTCTGCACCTGGTTTGTCTTGGCAGGCATTTACAAACCATTTAGAGATTTTTCCATTATGCTTGACATCTGCCTCCTTTATATATATTTCTGTAAAGAAATTTTCTGGAAATAAATGAATATTTCCCAAGTGAGGACCAATAGACATTTTTTTCCAGAGTTCTCTAGAGCAAGAGAATAAACTTCCATCACTTGCACTTAGCAGAGACTCAAAGATAGTATTGGAAGTGTCAAACTTCACAGTGAAGTAAGAGAAGGCTTCAAGAATGCTTTGAGTGAAAGTTACAGCATGAAGAAGCTGGAGGCAAGCTAATAAAAGTGGAACATATGGCATAATTAACTTGAGAAATAGATTTAAGTTTTGTAGATCATTCCTGAGATGGATGCAAGAATGAAAAATAGAGATAGATGATGATTGGTTGACCAGGTTTTTCCCTTTCTGGGACAATGGCTGCAGAGGTTATGATTGGACTTCTTAGGATAGTTGCTTCAGAGGTTGTGGTCAGAATTCTATTGTCATATATGGACTAACCACAGTACATTTGTATATTCTGTTTCTTATTCACATCATTTCATAATTTTCTCACATAAACGTTGACAAATTGAGGGAAGGCTAGAAATTCAGATCTTCATCATTTTCAAGTTGTCCAGTTGTCTCCACAGTCAACTACATTGCAATCTTCTTGATGTTTTCTCTCATATCATGACAATCATCTGAAGAGACAATTATTATGCAGAAGTATATTCAAATACTTGGTAGACTCCATCAGAATATCATTATGACCACTATGATAAAAATAAAACAATGTTGTTGTTGTTGTTAGGTGCCATCAAGTCGGTATCTGACTCATAGCGACCCTCATAGGGTTTTCAATGGCTGAGTGCTTCGGGATTGTCTTGGGAGTGGATTGCCAGGTCCTTCTCCCAAAACAATTAATAGTCCCTGTAAAATCCTTTGGAACCAGTAACAATTTCTCAGGAAAGATAAAAAGGATAAATTCTATAGGATTTGAGAATCAAACTCAGAAAGCCATTCAGCCTTTTCCTTAAGGTGACAAATAACCTGTTCTACTTTGTTTATTTTACTGATTTCAGTACATAAAGGAAATGTTAGCAATGACACAGATATTAATATCACTACATAGCAAGAATATTAGAGAAATGCAAATTCCTATCACGACTCAATCGAAAAAGTTGAGAATGTTCTGTACTTCATCTAGGACAGAAGTGGTAGGGTTAATTAGTTTTGCCAGAATTCACAACATTTCTTTTGGCCTTTGCTATTTGTATAATCCTGTTGGGAACATTGTTGTCCTTATTGAATAAACAAAATTTAATTAATTCTTTCACTTACACTACCTGAATAATCAGCCTCATTTTGACCTTGTGTCTGTCTGAGTTGGAATTTTCAAGCTTGATGCTTTATAAACTTTGTCTTTATTTATAGACAGGTCTTGAAGTTCTATTCTTAAAGTTCATAATTTTAATGTGAGGTGAACAAGACTGGGTAGGTGTCCAGACCACCAAATAAGTAATGTCCAGTAGAGATGCATGAAGATGTAGGGAAAAGAAGGAATCGTTTGTAGTGTGAGGTCAGAATTAAGGCTTTGCATTACTTGGGTTACAAATTTGAATTTCATTAGTCTTGTCCAGGTGAAAAGTATTTGACACATATTGCTAGAAAGGTGATTGAATAAAAATAATGACTTCTCTAATATCTGACCCATAAATTATAACTTTTTTTTCCCTGTATGAGAACACTAGCAAAGTCATAGGTTGATTTCTTTAAGGTCATTGTCCATATTGGCATATGAATGTACCATTGACAGAAATATCCCTAAGATCTAATTTGATAAGAATAGAGTTGCTCAGAAGTTTTATCATGGGGACCTAGAGTTATATGACATATGTAGGAATCATTAAGATTGAACCTATTTAGAGGCTTCATCTGTTTCTATTTGTGATAATCTAGCAATGGTTTTAGAATGGAGATATTCTGAACTAATTAATTACCATAATGAGGAGAAAAGAGAGAAAAATGGCTATTGGTGGTGGGTAACAATCAGATGCCTATAGATAATTAGAAAAAGAATCTCTGTAAACAAAAGAATAATAAAATAGACAAGGTTTTTGGTTACAACATCTTATATGGAAACAGTCCAGTATCTGAGATAATCTCCTATTTCAAAGGTCTTGGGTTAAGATGTACTTCTGAAGATTTACTACTTTTATAGGTTTTCAAAAAATCATAGTTAGAAGTCCCCTAATGCCTTCTTATTTTCCAAAATTCTGTATTTCTTCTTCTGGCTATAAAATGGGAATCTAAGGAATCTAAGGGAATCCCTGGTGTTTAACTGTTGTATTTATAATTAACAGAACCTGATCAAATCTCTTTCAAGGAGACTCAAGGGTAGTTTTTCTCTAATTTATTTTGAGGTTTTTTTTGGACATGTTGTCAGGAGAGACCCATCCCTGGAACATAATGTTTGGGAGCATGACAGGTCAATGAAAAAAAAAAAAAGAAGAAGAAGAAGAAGACCCTCAACTAGGTGGATTGGCACAGTGTCTCCAACAATGAGCTTAAACATAAAAAAGATCATGTGCCTGGCACAGAATCGGGGGGTGTTTCATTCTGTTGTACATAGGGCCACTATGAGTTGGACCTGATTCAAAGGCACCAAACAGCAGTGCAGATAGAGGGTGCAGCAGGCAGGAAGAAAGGGAATGGAAGCCTCTGCAGCCAGCCACCTCCCAACACAGCCATGTGTTTCCAAGTCACATGTAATATGAATATCAGTGTGAGCCTCAAAGGTGTTGATCTTGTAGTCAGTGCTTCCCTGATAGATAGTATCCTTATAAGTAGCATAATTACTAAAAGGAAACAGAATTAATATCACTTATCAATTATACATTCATCCAGGAAGGATGATGTTGTTATTGTTGTTAGGTGCCATCAAGTTGTTATCCGACTCATAGCAACCCTCAGGGTTTTCAATGGGTGACTATTTTGGGATTGCCTTGGGAGTGGATTGCCAGGTCCTTCTCCCATTTTTGTGGTGCTGGGAATTGAACTCGGGACCTCAGAGACTGCAGTGCAGTGCTCTACCAACTGAGCTAAATCCCAGCCCAGGAAGAATAATGACTGTGAAATAGGAACCAGCTTGCAGCAATTGAATGGGACATTGTTCAATGAGTTCAACTCTCTTATGAAGACTCGTACCTGCCAGGATTCCTAACCTTTGGAAAGGTTAGGAACCTTTGGAAAGCTCAGTTTCTTTGAAGACACTGGGAATCCATTAACCCATTCTCAGACATAGGACTCAAGTGTAAGATGCTTCTTTCTTTCCACCTACACTCAAACCCCCAATAAAGATCACATCTGACCTCAGCCCTAGAAGAAGGAGGCTTTTATTACTGCCCCCCCTTCACATTTCTAGGGCATACTATCTTTAAATTGATGTCTTTATTATCTATCTTTCGTAAATGTAGTCTGCACTGTAATTATAATTTCTGTGTCTCATATAAATGCTTTTATATGGGAAATCCAGATGATATATCTGATGCCCAGGAGGTAGGAGGTAATTTTTGTTGCCCAGGAGGGGATTTGCTGCTGTTGGCGAAGGACATGCCTGCCACTGGCCTCCAAGATCTGTACTCAGGACTTGCGCTCCCTTTTGCAGACCCTTGCCTTGCATCTCCCTGCCAATGTGTCATTGAGGGGCTATGTTGAAAGCATCAGGAATTATCTGAGTAAAGGGTAGAACACTATTGTTTTGCCATTCTTCTATTTTTCAAGTTAAAGGCTGAAAGTTAACATCATATAATGACCTATTTAAATCCTTCTAGAGATATTTTTCCCCCTTGGAAAGTTTAGATAGGATCACAACCTGGCTTAAGGATGTTACTTTGGCATAATAATTTACCAGACCATTTCCTTTCGTTTAGATTATCACTAGGAATCGAGAGATAACCATTTTGTTGATGGTCCTGAGGTCTTAAACAAATAGATATCCCCCTATCCATATGGTTTATTGACTCACAGAATAGGAATATTCCTATAGGAATAGGAATATTAGAAGACTTAGTACAAAGACAAAAAGTCTTTGGATACAAGGTCTTCAATAGTATGTTAGAATTTTTCCTTTTTTTCTGCCATCTGAAGATCTTTGAAACATCTGGACAAAGTTTTGAATGTTCCATATGAACTCAAAAAGTTCTGATGTATTTGTATTTTTCTTCAGTAGATTATTTAGCCCATAGAGTATCAGGTATAGAATCAAGACTTTTATTTTGGTATGCATCATATATGAAGGAAAAGGCAAAGTTATATGTAGATTATGAATAGAGGAGCTTTCTAGAACCTCAAGGAATAGTGCATTTCTTGTGCAGTTAATATTACAATTCCATTTGTAAAATCAGCCTCTTTCTATTTAACTTGAAATGTAATATTGGGAGAAAGGGTAGAGTAAGAAAAAAGAATGCTTTTCATCCAGGACACAATGGTTACAGTTAAAGGCAGGTAGAGTAAAATCAATAAGATATTTGAAATACCTACTATGTTCACTCTGTAAACGTAATTAAGCCAACATGATGACCATATCCATGAAGAATCATTGACATCAACTGTGTATTATTGTTGTTGTTAGCTGCCGTCGAGTTGAGTCCGACTAATAGCAACCCTCATTGAGTTTTCAATGGCTGACTGTTTCAGGATTGCCTTGGGAGTGGATTGCCATGTTCTTCTCCCATTTTGTGGTGCTGGGAATTGAACTCAGGACCTCAGAGACTGCAGGGAAGCACTCTACCAACTGAGCTAAATCCCAGCCCGCTCAACTATGTATAGTTATAGTTAATTGGCATTGTGCAATTAAGATAAAATGGGATTTGGTCAATTTTTCCTTCCTCAGACTATCCTCATTGATCGAATGAAAAGATTTTTTTCTTGTCTTCTTAGTTTTTGTAATTTTTTTGTAACATAGGATATTATTTTCTCCATGCCTTTCTTTCTTATTAAGTTTACAACAGTACTGTGAGCAGTTCATTGGCTGATGGTAGTATGCCACCTGGCTGTTTGGTGTGCAAAATAATGCATTTATTTTGAATCATATCTCATTTTTGTTCATAAGCTTTTTCAAAATGTTCTTCTTGGATTGTACTTTAGAAGGGTTTATTTCCCATTGTAATTTCTGTTTTAAGTTGAGTCTCATATTTCAAGTTAAATTCTATTGACAAAATGAGATGAATGGGCCACTACTTCATTAGTGCATTCTTTAACTCTCAAATATTGTTGAAAGGCATTTTCTACTCTATCCTGAAATATCTCATACATTTTCATCTATATTTTTCAGTTTGCATAATTGAATTATGATCCAATACATTTTTATTGCAAATGTCTTAGATATGGCTTTTTGTTGTGATTGTCCTACTTCTCAGGCCCATTTGAACTTAGGTTTATGATGGACTGAGGATACCCTGTAGGTCTTTCTCTACGTAAATTCAATTGGCTTTTGTCATTCTGGAACTGAACATGCGAGGTTCCAAACAACCTGTGGTTTATACAGGTTGATATGGCCAAACTGCGTCTTACATATTTCGGACATGTAGTCAGGAGAGAACAATCCCTGGAGAAGGACATCATGTTTGGAAGAGTGGCAGGTCAACGCAAAAGAGGAAAACCCTCCACCAGATGGATTGACACAGTGTCTGCAACAATGGGCTTAAACATAAATAAGATCGTTTGCCTGGCACAGAATCAGCAAGTGTTTCCATCTTCTGTACATAGGGTCGCTATGAGTCAGACTCGACTGGACGGCACCTAACAACAACAACAACATGTCAGTTATGGGAGATAATGGCTCTCCCAAAGATATCCTTGTCCTCATCACAGGAACCTGTAATTATGTTATCTAACATGGCACAAGGAGCTTTGCAGATTTGATTGAGATTAAGAACTATGAATTAGGGAGGTTATCCTTTATTATGCAGGTGGACTGAGCCAGATAATGTGAATCCTTAAAAGTGGTGAATTTTGGGGGCTGTGACCCAAAAGAAAGATAAGACTATAGAACAGTAAAACCATAAAAATGGCAGTGTGAGAAAGACTAGACCTTCAGTTGTTGGTATTAATGGTGGAGAAAGTGGCCATGAGTCAAGGAACATGAGTGGTCTTCTTAAACTTAGAAAAGGAAAGGAAATGAACTTTGCCTTAGATCTTCCAGAAGGGAATACCTCTCTACTGAAAATTTGGTTCCATTCCAGAAAGATTTGTTGTGTTGGAGTTTATCTCCTAAAAAGTTTAAGATGATAGATTTTTGTTGTATGAAGCCACTATGTTTATGGTAAGTCTCTACAGCAGTAATAGAAAACTAACCAACCAGGCAACCCTATATTGTGTATACCCCAAAATAATTTTTAATCATTTTCTAAATAGTTGCTAGTCTTGTCCAACTTTATAGAAATATTTAATTATGGATCTTAATTTAGCTCAGGGCCAAGGTTCATTTTCTATACTTATATATTTAACTTATGAGTGGGATGGAATTTTATGAACAACTGACAGGAGGAAAGGGAAGAATTCAACAGAAGGAGGAAACTTCAGGGCAAAGAAATTAGGCATTAGCTTAAATATGTCTCTTTTTTAATGCTTAAGTTTGTCAAATTATTTATTAGAATTTGGCCAAATTATCATATAGTGAAGTAATTTTTGAACTAGAATTCAATTATCAGTTTTCTGCATACCAATCAAAAAATTGAATGTAAGAAATATTCACTTTCTTTCCTATGGTGTCTTTTAAATGAATAAACTACTGGAGTTGAATGTACCAAACAATAGTCACTGAGGGTCCACATGATCCAGCGAAGTTATGCTGTTAGAGAGATAGGTACAATAACTAGAATTATAATGAGAGAACCTATAAAGATAGGATTTTTTTTTTGTCTGAAAAGGACAGAATTATGCCTTAGGATCCCTATGAGAGGTGGTAATGGTTGGTTGAAAGTGACTTATGTGTTTACATCTTGAGGCTCCAAAATGATACTTGGCTGCCTGCAAATGCAAATCTAGCAATCTATGCCCCCAGGCAAGCAAATAACCATAACATTGCTTCCTATTAGTCAGATCCAAGATCTTAGCACAAAACAATTGAGATGATGGGAGAAACGTATCACTTTTATTTGTGATTCACAGGAAAATCTGTCTGATATTGTACCTCTGTGAAAAGTAAATTTACTAGTCAGTAAAGCTGGCTTGACCCATGGCTTATTGAGCTTATGCCTGTATTCTATGCTGTGACTCCACTTCTTATGAAAATTTTTTATATAGCATAACACAAAACAGATGCACAAAGAGATTTAAAAGGATGAAAAAGTCCTGATTCCACCAAAGATGACAAATAATGACAATCAATAAGAAAACTCAGTTAATATACGAGGATAAATATCACAAAACTCAAAGCAGTATTAGTTCTGACTTAATGTTGACTTACCTCATTGGCATGGACCCATGAAGCTGTGAGCCATGAGTCTCTGAGGCCCTTGTGGATATTCCACTTGGGAAAAGACTGGAGTTCACAATGACAGGCACTGCAAAACAAGTCACAGTTAGCATCCAGAAAAACTGGAAACCAAGATCACCCAAATAAGAACAAACAGCAGTGATTTTTTCAAAGCTTATTATATCAAGGACTCCAGTTACACTTACTTGTATTTGGTGGAGACTCAAAATCACATAGGTAAGTCGAAAACTGTACAGTAAAAACAAGGGGAGGATTCTGGAATGCCTTAACTGAAGACAGTAGTTATAGGGAAGCTGGAGATACAGCATCCTATGTGAATGATTTGCAAAATATGTTTGGCTTTATCTGGTTGGTCCCAAGTTGAGAGAAGGGGGAAATAATATGAAAGCTACTTTTGTTAACTAAATCTGAACAATCTTTGCTGATTGCTGCAATAGTTGTGGTTTCTCTTCCTGACTGGTTGCTTTAGAGGTAGTGAACCTGAGTTTTATTATCTACAGTTTCACTGTGGCCATTTATATATTCAGTCTCTTAGAATTGTCAGATAATTCCTTTTATTTATGCACATTTCATTTGACAGTTTTGAACTATGCCCAAGCCTTGTGATCCTGAAGAATAAGTTTAAAATTTTCCCATCCTTTGTGCTCTAAAAACAGCTTAAAGCAAGGAACCAAACTTCCCCACGTGACTTAAGTATGACTTTTGGGTGTCTTTTACTTACTTACTGCAAGGTCAAATAGCCTCCAAATTCCCATTCTCTGCCTCGTAAATGACTAGCTAACCCTTTGCAATCACTGACCAATCTGGAAAAAAATATTGTTACTTTGGCTTAATTAAACTTTAGTTGAGAGTCTCTCCTTCATCCAGGCCTCTGAATCTTACCACCCTAATCCTTATCCAGGATACACCTGAGCATAGACTGACTGTAGGGAAGAATTTTCTCTGATTGACTGTGTTGATCCTATTTCTTCACACATGGTTTCTTCGTATACTTGTTTATTTCCCCCTACAAAAAGAAAGCTCTTTTATTCCTGATCCTTGAAATGCTTGTGGATCATATGGCTGGGGGTATATACCCTATTCCAAGTCCCTTTTGCTTCTCTTACAACAATCCTTTTGAATAAATTCCTCACCTAAATCTCTAGTTGTTTATTTGACACTTTGCAGTTTGAAAATTCTCAGAATAGCTTAATTTAACTCCATCACAGGCTAAACTGCATTGTCTCTTTATCTTTAGAATAAAACTAAAAGCTTTTGATATGACAAGCAGGCAATCCATCTAGTTTATCATCTGACAGGCAATTCCCATCAGCTCAGGGCAAGTGAAATGCAGTGCTTATCTGTCATGAACTATCCTATTGCTGATTTTTTTCTGACTGCATATTCTTACAGCTCATTATATCTGCTGAGTGGGTATGGAGATGCAGTTTTAACCAAAATTTTCATTGTAAAATGACTTCTCAAATTTTCTACGTAGATAGATAGTTTTCTCATTCTGTAGGAGATAGGGGAAAGAATGGAAAACCTGGAGGAGAGGTGATGGAGGAAAAAGAGAAGAGTGTGTTTGAGTTACAATCATGCAGACCAAGTTGTATTTCCCAGAGGCACAGATCCTAGACAGAATAAATTCTGTTAAGTAGCAAAATAAATGTAATGAAGTCACAGTCTGTGGTAATGGGAGAAATTGTCAAAGTAATACCAAATGGCACCAACAAAACCAGTTTACGTGATGGAGGCAAAGGTTTGCTCCATATCTGGGAATAACTTACAATCTCTGATCTATAGGTGAAATCATAGCCTTAATTCTGACCTTTGACACCTTTCCGCATCTCCTTTTCCATATCTCAACTGAATGGAAAATATTATCCTTGAGTTGCCATAGGTTTTCCAAGTGTATACTCTTATCAATCACTTTATAACCTCTATGTGGATAACAATCAGGATAAGTCTGTTGAAGAGCTACTAGTCTAGGTAGTTACAGTTGGCATACATATATTGAGACTGAACATAATTAAATATTGATTTTTAAATATAATCTGAGATTGATCTATCCTTTTGTAGGGGAGGAGGAAAATCATTCCTACCTTTCCTAATACAGAGTGGGCTTTTAAGCTGGGTTTAGAAATCAAATTGACATAAGATAGATTAATGGAAGGAAAACACACAAGTTTTATGAGATTTTACATGCACATAGGGAACCTTACCTGAGAGTAAAGATCCAGAGAATTGGTCAAAATGAGATGCTCTTACACTTTTCACAGGATGAACAGTATATTGGTGAAGAAGTGAGAAAACAAAGCATCTGGGTTGGGGCAGTAAATTCCAGGGAATTCACTACAGGTATGTCATAAGGGGTTTATGTATGCAGACCCATTGCAGCACCAATTCCCACTCTCCAATGATAAAGAATATTCTCTGACCCTGGTAGAGGGAAGGCATCTTTCCAAAGGAAGGTTTACTGTCTGCTACTTGTAGGACTATAAGGCAGGACTAATAGCCAGTTTTGCAGCACCAGTTTCTCTAATGTGTATAGCCTGAAATAATCAACACAACAAACCAGCACATTTTGGAGTGGCCCAATGATAAATTCTTCACTATAAATTCTGTGTGGCTTTTTAGTATACCTTGAGAGTCATTGAAGAATAATTGACAAAAGAAGGCAAATTTAGTTTGGCTAGTATGCTAAGAAATAAAGTGTGGGTTAGTCTAGTTAATTCTACAAGATTGGCTGGAAAATTGAGAGGAGTTACTGTGGGAGACAAGAACATGCCACTCCAAAATGTGTCTTTTCATATGGATCATTTTGAGATGATTATTTTAAGAAACCACAGACACAAGAGATGCTCTGCAGAATGTTAACTGTTTTGTAAGAGAAATTGGCATTTATAAAGGAAATCTCCATTTGTAAGCAAGTCTCTTTCTATTTACCAAGAAGAAAAATATGACTCTCAGTCACAATAAGAGTGTCATTAAAGCAGAAGACTCATATTTAAATCTCCATAGCATTCCTTACTATTGTCATTTTCTATAATTTGCCTCCCCATATCTTTCTTCCTTTGTTTTACATGGATATGATATTTAATCCCAAATTCTAAGCTATTTCTTTGAGTTATTCATTCTCTGGGTTTCTTCTGTTTATATGTAATATATATGTAATATATGTTATATATAATATATGTAATATATGGTGTGTGTATATATATGTGTGTGTGTCTTTGTGTGTGTGTGTGTGTGTATATATATATATATATATATATATATATATATATATATATATTATGAGGACCCCAGATGAGAATTTAAAGGGGTAGAGGAAAAAGGACTATTTCTTCTGCTCCTATAGTAGTGTGTCTGGAGTAAAATACAAAATTAGCAAAGTCAAAAAAAGATAGCAGTCTCACATCGTTGGGAGCCCTATGTGTCTGCTCTCCTTGTCTGTGATATATTGCTCTTTTTATAACACATTATGCTTAAGTCATTCATTTTCATGCTTGACTAAATTTTCTTCCTAGTACTACTCAGATCTAGTTCCATGTGTTATGATAGATACTATTCTTACTTAATAGCAGTCTTAACTACTTTTTTGATCCAAGTCTTTGTACGTGTGTATGTGTGTATATGTGTGTGTGTGTGTGTATATATATGTGTGTATATATATGTGTGTGTATGTATATATGTGTGTATATATATGTGTGTGTGTGTGTATATATATATATATATGTATATATATATATATATTCCAGAAACTTTTGTCATTGTTACTATTGCTATTTCTGTTTGTCCTGATTTAACAAGTTTATGAACTGGATCCAAAATTATGTTGTATTCTATCTGTACTACTTGTAACTTATTGAATTTTCCTTTGTGATGTGTGTATGTGTGTGTTTAAAGTATGCCATAGACATTTGATAAGACTGTTTTTTCTTTGCTAATTAATAAGTATTATTGTTTGTATTATTTATATCCTTTCTGTTTCTCCTATTTGTATGCTTGATATTTTATGACTTAAGAAAAATATGTTAGTTTTCCAATACTTGTATTTTCTGGTTTTTTTTTTTTTTTTTTTTTTTTTTTTTTTTTTTTTTTTTTTTTTTTTTTTTTTTTTTTTTTTTTTTTTTTTTTTTTTTTTTTTTTTTTTTTTTTTTT
>VMDO01002571.1:0-59824 GCA_007922755.1 Pedetes capensis | reverse complement strand
TTTCTTTTTTAGTTTTTGACATATAATAACTTTTTAAAACATTTTAATTAGTAATTTTTAATGTACAACTTAATGGATCTCATTATAACATTTCCATATATGCATTTCATTGTACATTGTCTTTTTTTATGCTGCTAGCAGTCTTGGAGTTTCTTATCTTTTCTATTGCTATAACTGTCTATTCCAAAACAATGCTAAGTCATTTGGGGTCTTATAATGTTAAAATACATTTTAATATTTGGAAAGGCCTGCCTTTTTAATTGTCTTTTTCTTATTTTCTACTTTTTATGTTTGTATTAGGTAATATTAGAACAATATTATCAAGTTACAAACAAAAGCCCAGTGAGTTTTTGAAATAGATTATATACTGAACTGAAATTTTAACATGGAGAAACCTTTTCCTCAGAACTTGGATTCAGATAGCTTCAGTTTGATAGAATTAAATCAGATCACCCAAGAAGAACAAGTAAAGCTGTAGCAAGGCAATTAGTCACTCTCACTTGCATTTGACAGAAACTCAAAGGCAAGGAGAGGAGGGAAAAATCTTTACAGTTGAGAGCAGACTTCGTTATGCCCGAGTTGGGGCATAATGTGTGTGGAAAGGAAAGCTTTGGTCTAACTTTGTTTTTAGATGCCATGGAATCATGTCTGACTCATAGCAACCCTTATAGGGTGCTCAATGGCTGATTGTTTCAGGATTGCCTCTTGTGTGGATTGCAACATCCTTCTCCCATTTTTATAGTGCTGGGAATCGAACCCAGGACCTCAGATACTGCAGAGCTGCACCTACCGACTGAGCTAAATCCCAGCCCTTGGTCTAACTTGTTGTTGCTAGGTGCCCTGGAGTAGTGACCAACTCATAGCTACCCTCATAGGGTTTTTAATGACTGGTTGTTTTGGGATTGCTTTGGGAGTGAATACCACATCCTTCTCCCATCTTGGTCTAACTAGAGGATAAAAATCCTATGTGAATAGTTAGGAATGCATATTTTGCTTTCTCCAGTTAGTTTTATGTTAGAAACAGGGTCAAAAATTAAGACAGCTGTCAGTTACTAATCAAGTCCTACACATTTGTGGGCAACACTTAGAGGGGTTTTCATTTGACTTCCTTCACTAGTCTTGTGCAATGCTATTCTGACTTCCTAGATTGGCTTAGAATAATTAATGGGTTCGCTTGCTGGGCTGGTTGCTGGAGACTGAGGGTCAGGGTTCTGTTTCTATTTACATTCTGGTCCTTATGCCTTTGTATATTCCATCACTCACCTGGCTCTGCTGTTTACTTATTACTTTACATTCTGCAAATTAGTTAAGGCTTTCCTAAGTTTTCTCCAATATAAAATAGGCATAATAATAATAAATATTACATAGTTTTCTGGTGATTATAAAAGGAATAAAGAATTTAGACTATTGTGGAATTTATGTACAATTTTGAATTTTCTAAAATTCAATGTTCTAAAAAATTAAATGAAAGATAAAATATTTTATTTATCTTAATGCATTCATGATGCTAAAAGTTTAGCACTGAATCAATATAAAATATATTGGTGTTATATTTTTAGAGGAAAACTTAAGTCACTAAACTCTGAGTCAGGTTTGTATTTTATACTTACAGAATATTTTAATTCAGACTAGCCACATGTCTAATTCTCCAAAGCTACATGTTCCAAATGGCTACCATGTTGGAAAAATATCCCTTTATATTATAATAATAACAGTATTGTACTCATTAATCTAGAAATACAATGTATATCTAGCTCTTCCAGTTTGATACTTCACCTTCCCTAGTACCACATTTACAGTCTTTGTCATTTTAGATATATGAGATACTGCTTTTATTTTTGACCTCTGTTTTAGTCATTTTTACATCACTGTGACAAAATACCTGAATTAAAGATCTTGTATTAAGAAAGGCTTATTTTGGATTATGGTTTCAGTCTATGTTTGGCAGCCCCTAGTAATTTAGAGTGTGACAAAGCAGTGTATCATGGGAGGGCTGTGTAACAGAGAAGTCGGCTCATCTCATGGTAGGTGGAAAATGCAAGAATGAGAGGGGAAGAGGCTGGAATCTTAGTATCCCCTTCAAAGGGATACCCCTAGGGACCTCACTTCCTCCCACTGGACCTCACCTTGTAAAGCTACCACAACCTGCCAGTAGTGCAACAAGCTGGTGAGCAATTTTTTAACACATGGGCCTTTAGGAGGCATTTATCCAAATTATAGCAGGCACCTATGATTTTTATAAAATTTTATGTTAATATAAGGGAATATCTATTGCCTAGAATAGTGTCTGGGACAAATTTGTTGCTGCTTTGTGTTTTTTAAAAGGTATAAGTATAAAAGTGAAACTCTTTCAGAATTTGAAAAACTGATAATAAAATTTATATGAGAATTTGATTGGCACTGGGTAGCAAAATTATTTCAGAAAGAAAACAAAGCAATTATAGGAACATTTTCCTAATAAGAGTAAAGATTTTACAAAATTCAGCAACTAACTCTTGTAGTACTTAAGTAAGAATATGATACATAGATTAATGGGAGAGTTTAAAGACAGAACAGTCCTATACACACATAAGAATATGTTCAGTCACACATGTGGCATTTCAGATCAGAGAATAAAAAAGCATTTACAAAAATTGGTGCTGATATTTTGGCCATCTGTATTAAAAATATTGGAATCTTTATGACATTTTGAGAAAAGAAGATTTCATACATAAAAGTCATAAAGAAAGTGATGGGCAAATTTGAAAGATTTGCAACTTTTGTTGTAGTTATTGTTCACCAAATAACAACAAATGTAGTTGAAGAGACCAGCCACAAACTGGGAAAATTACTGTAGCACTTTGAACTAGAATGGGAATTAAAAAGATATATGCAAATGTTATAATAGGACAAAAAAAAAAACAAGAAATATGAATAGGCAATTCAATGATTCAAAAACCACGAGACCTACAAACACTGGGAAATAAGACTTATTTCAGTAGTCAGAATGTAAGTGCAAATGAAAATTTTAATGCTGTAACATTTCAGGCCCCTTCAATGATCAAGATTGAAAATAACTGCCACTATCAGTGTTAAAAAACAGGGATGAAGGGTTTCTTTTTCACTAATGATAGGCATGGGCTGGGATTTAGCTAAATTGGTTGAGCACCGCTCTGCTGTCACTGAGGTTCCGAGTTCAATACCCAGCACCACAAAAATGAGAGAAGAACATGAAAATCCACTGCCTAGGCAATCCTGAAACAAACAGTCATTGAAAACCCTATGAAGGTCACTGAATCGCACATAACTTGCCTGGACAGCACACAACAACAACAACTGATAGACATCTGAACTGGGAAGATGTATAGAGAAGATCTGGCATTATCTAGTGATAGGAGGATTTCTACTCTGTAGTGCAGCATTGTTTGTACTGGCATACAGATTGGGGAAAATAGTAGCAGGAGATTTAGTACATAAGTTATGGTATGTCGATTTCTTGAAGTATTTTTAAATTATTAAAATAAATAATTGTATTTATGTGTATCAATACAAATCCTCTTAAATAGTGACTAAAATGTTGCTACTCCTGGGGTTATTTTAAACACTTATTATATTTTAGGAATTATACTAAAACATTTAGAGATGATATAATGTTGGGAATTTACTTCAAAACAATTCATTTGGAGATTAGTACTGTGTTTATTTAAATAGTCATTACGTTTTAGAGGTTACAATAAAATATTTAGAGATTATATGATATTGGGAATTTGCTTTAAAATTATTCATTTTGAGATGAGAAGTGGATGGAGGTAGAGATAAAAGAAAGTGATGAATTCTATATAAAGATTTTAGCTACATGAGAATCTATTTTCTCAACTTTTATATATGATGGAAATTTTACATTAAAAACATTAAAAGAGTGAAAAATGATTTATACAGAGCATATTGAATGTTTTGGTATTGCTTCAGGAGTGGAATGTAAAGAAAAATAATTACAGATTACTGAAATTATAAGTTAATTTATTCATATTCAATTATTTATGGATTTCTAAAAATGGTTATCCACATTATATTATAAATTAAAATTGCACATAATATATTCTGAGAATTTTCCTACAACTATGAAACAGATACATGCATATACCAAAAACAGAGAAAGACCAGATTTCTTACATAAGTGGTGTCACTCTAGTCAGACAAGATTTAATTTTGCTTTATATATCAAAAATTTTGTGATTTGGTTATTTTTAAGTTAACATAAATGGCACGAGTCTTTACATAATTCTGCAATCATCCAAAGATGATAGTTAAAAATTGCTTCAGAAAGAATATGTTGGCATTATTTTTATAACCAATATCAGTTTATCTTTCTATCTTTCTATCATTTTACTTGCTTTTTTCAAATATCTTTGCAACTGCCATTCCAGAGCATGTAGAATTTTTTAAAATATTGCTTACATTTTATGACTTCAAGTTGACATACTCATTACTCAAGTGAATTTTATTTAAAACCAGGGATCTACTGAGCAGAAGAGATCATAGGATTGTGAGATACTTCCTTGTTGGTTTAAACTCTCATAAGAAAGTGATTCTGTTCTCTTCTAATGATCTGATTGGTGATTTGTCCTTATGAGTATGGGGCAAGATAGAAATGCAGAGAGATGGAGAAAGAGAGAGAAAGAGCACACTAGAGAGAGAGATGCCTCTAGGCCAATATTATAGACATCTTACTCCTACTCTCAGTCTAAAATTTTATTTGCTGTGATCATGTGAATATAACTGTAGATTATCCTGAGAACCTGGAAGTGATTGACTTGACCCAGAAAAGCTAGTGTAAAAAAGAATATTGGTGGCATGAGCCTCAGTCATTACCACCTTTGGAGGCATTCTTTATTTTGGTTTAGTTACATGAAAAGAAATTAAGCTCCTCAAGGTTTGTTTTTTTTTTTTTCAGCTGAGAGTCACAAAAGAAGATGATTTAAGAGCAAAGACCCAAAGAATCTTCAATTTTCCAAATTGACTTAATTTGATGGAGAAGCAATGCTACATTTTACTAAATTATATTATGATAAAGAAAAGCTGGTCGTTTCCCAGCATGAATGTGAAAGCAAATTATTTCCACTAAAATGTACTATGTATTTAACTAGACAAGTAATTACATTGTGGTGCTACTATCTCCCCTGTCTCTGATTAGAAAAGAATTCAATTATCACTCCATTAGATCAAAAAATAATTTTAGTGATATATTCCAAGTGAATTAATTTATTCCAAAGTAGGGTCCAATGAATTTTTAGCTTACCCTTCATGCATTTAGCTGGTTGAAATCTTTAGTCAATATTTTTTTCTTAAAAACCAAATTCAAACCTCTTTTATATTTGATTAACATTTTCTTCAACATTAGTTTTTACTTAATTTGTGCACTACATTATATTTAATTTATAGCATAGGATAATTGTGTTTGATGTAAAATTTAATCAAATTACAATAATATATTAGTGTATTTCTAGATGACCCCATGGTTTAATTTCAATTACTTTGCAATATGCAATAGATACAAATACATAGTAAATGTGTATGTACACATACATTAGAAAAATAACTGCATAACATGATGTCATGAATAGAGGGAGAAAGACATAAGCAGATATAATGGAGGCTAAATAACTATAAACACACTTTTATTTTTCACTTTCTTCTCTTTTTTTTTTTGGGGGGAAGGGGGGTCGTGGGGGGGTAAAGGCAGCACAACCCAGAGCCTTGCACATACTTTACAAGTGCTCTACCACTAAGCTGCACCCCAGCCCCTTTTTTAATTTTTTTTTTTTTTATTTAGAGATAAGTTCTCACTAATTTATGCAGGGGGCTGGGATTTAGCTCAGTTGTTAGAGCACTGCTCTGCAGTCTCTGAGGTCTCGAGTTCAATTCCTAGCACCACAAAAATGGGGGAAGGACGTGGCAACCCACTCCCAAGGCAATCAGCCATTGAAAACCCTATGAGGGTCGCTATGAGTCGGACTCGACTCGACAGCACCTAACAATAACAACAACAATTTATGCAGGCTGCTTCTGGCCTTGAACTTGAAATCCTTCTTTGCCTCCCAAATCACTTAGAACTATAGGTGTGCACCCCAGCATGGAGCTTACTTCTTCATTTTCAATTTGGATGACTTTATTTATTTATTCCTTGGCTTATTGCCTGTACTGGAACCTCCAGTAAAATACTGATATAGTTTTGGTTTCATGTTAATTCTGGCCTCTGGAATGAATGGAGAAATATTCTAACTAATTTTCTAGACAAGTTTATATAAAATTGCTACTATTTCCTTCTTCAATGTTCCATATAATTCATTAGTAAAGACATATAATCCTATAATTTGTTTTGAGGGAAAGTTTTTAAAACCACAAATTCAAATTCATAAGTAAGTTTAAGACTATTTTTGTTATCAGTTTCTTTTAAATGAACTTTGATATTTGTATCTTTCAAGGAATTTTCTATTTTATCTAAATGTTTGCATTTATTGGACAAAAGTTCATGGTGTTTCCTTATTATCCTTTAATATCTGTAAAACCTATAGTGATACTAGTCTCATTCCTGATAGTATTATTTTGTGTTTTCTCTCTTATTCTTTGCCTGTTGAGTCATGATAAAGGGGTTGACTCATTTATTTTTTTGGAGAGTAGCTTTGGCTTTTATTTGATTTCTCCTCCTGGATCTTTCTTTAAAGATTTGTTTGGAAGCACTAAAGCAGTGTTTAGACTTGAGCTAATTGTTCCTCCCCTACTGAGACAAGACTTATCCAGACACTCTTGCTATTGCCTCATAATTTGTAAGGTTTTCCCCTCTGAATGGTAGAAATCCACTCCTTACTCTGTGTGTTCGGGGAATGCTTTCTTCTTATCCTTTCAGGTGGTTCTTTTTCCAGCTTCAGAAAATTTCTTCTCATCTTGCGCTGATATTGTGCCAAATATACAAGAAGCTTCTCTGTAGACCACTGGAGTTTTATCCTGTTCAGGTCTGCTCCCTGGTGCTCTGTTTCATGAACTCTAGTTGCATCTGTCTGCCAGGATTCTCAGTACTGTCCCAGCAACTCAAAGTCCAGATTCCTTTTGGGTAGCTACTCTTTGGGCTGTAGCCTGTGATTTGTCTTAATAAAGAAAGCAGTCCTAAGGTCGTTTGCTTACCTTTCTTCAGTGATCATTTGATCTCATCACCTGCTGTTCAGGGCCTTAAAAAACATTTTTTTTTTCATATTTTTTCTTCCTTTTTAGTTTATTAAGTCCAAGAATGTATCTTATTAGTGTTCATGTCATCTTGGATATTAGCAGAACAATCTCTTCTTCATAAACAGAGCAACCAATAGACTTCTAATCCTTAAAGTAGATGATAATATACATCCCATGTCTGAACTATTCTGTCCATTTTTGGTTCTAGATTTTTAAATATTCTGTTTTCTAATCCTTTGATAGCCTTTCTTTCATATGATCCCTCACATTGAAATTTCATTTATAAAATAAAGCTTTACCAACAGTGCTCCACTCATCCTTCCCCAACCCTATCAAGGGGAGTTCTGAGGTCTTTCTATGTATCTTCACGATTTTGTAAATCACTGACATATACTAAGTCCTCAAGAACCCAGGACTGCCTGCAGCACCTTTCCATCCTTATGTCAATCATTTTCTCTCTTTGTATAAGGTCACCACTCCTATGAGGTTAAGACCCTACCCTGATAATCTCATTTCAGTTCAATTGCCTCCTAAAAGCCCTATCTCCAAATCCAGCAATATTGGGGATTAGGACTTCAATTTATGAATTGGCAAAGGACACAGATCAGATCAGTCCCCAGCAAATATACACTGAGAATGGTGCAGTTATTAGTGGTAGAGTCTTCCCAAGTTTGTGTGAAAGGAACAGAGCACAGAGGTGCAAATAAGGGGACTTTTATTTTCTTGTAACGGTATTTTAATGGGGAATTTTAAGTGATTTTAACTTTCTTTTAATAGTTTTCCTACAACATTAAAATTTTAAAAAATAAGCAGGAGGGGAAAGAACAAAAGAATAAAAGCACATTCCTTGTAGAAGAAAACTAAATAACAAAGTAAAGAACCTGTAGTATCTATTATCCAAGCAACTGAATTTTAGGTATTTAACTTGTATACATAAAGATTCCATAAACATATATTGGTTTCTAGGTAACAATATTTTCTCATCCCAGATGAATATCGGAATCACTCAAGGTGAGTCCTTGATTTTATATTTTCTTCCTTTTTTCATAGGGAGAGACTTAACAATACAATTTATTGGGTATTATGTGTGTGTTCACACACACACATGTGCATGTGTTTGTGTGTATTTGTTTGTTTTTGTTTTTCCAGTGCTGGGGATTGACCTGAGGGCCACATATAATGCTAGGCCATCACTGTACACTGAGCTGTACTCCCAGCCCCTGGGTATTATATTTGGAGACACTAATTGAGTAGAGGATATCTTACAGTGGACCTCACAAACTCATTATGCAACCTTGATAATGGACAATAGTATGCTAATCTTACTTTATATTTCCCTTAAATATTTTCAGAATAATTCTGGGGCATTTTAAAGGAAATAGCAGATGTCATCATCCCATTTTATTTGTAAATAGTTTAATATGTATCTGTATTATAATGCATAGTCTATCGAAGTTTTCTTTTTTAATAAACATGAACCCACTATTGCATTTCATAGGATACCTTGACTCTACTCAGATTTTCCCACTTTTTTTTCAGCACTTGGGAGCTGAACCTTGGACCTCTATCATTCTTTGCAAGTGCTTTACCCACTGGGCTGTTGGGCTGCACTGCAAGCCCAGTTTTTATATTTTTGAGCCCCAAATCTAAGCCATCTCTTTGAGTTATTCATTCCATGTGCTTCTCCCGTGTGTGTGTGTGTGTGTGTGTGTGTGTGTGTGTGTGTGTGTGTGTGTGTAAAACTTCTGTTTGCTCGTCCTTTTTAAATCTGTCTTTTGTTATAAGGGTCCCAGCTGAGAATTAAAAAGGATAGAAGGAAAAGGAATATTTCTTCTTCCCCTAGAGCAGTGTGTCTGGAGTAAAATACAAAATTTGCAAAGTCAAAAAAAGATAGCAGTCTCATATCATTGGGAGATCTATATCTCTGTTTTCATTGTCTGTGATGTATTGGCCTTTTTATAACATTCTGAATTGTAGGGATGACAGGCGTGTGCCACTGCGCTGGCTCCCACCTACTTTGAAAATATATATTTTTTTAGATTTTGTTTATTCAGGTAAGGATTTTATTTTCTCATAAATATCCATTTTGGATAATAATATTTCTTCCCTTTTCCCCTCAATGTCATTTGATATGTCAATAAAGTCACATTTGTCCTGTAGATGGTAGAGCATAACCTTTGGTTTTATCTGAGTTTTTGACTGCCACCTTATGGTGGTGTTGACCTTGTTTCTTTTCCCCGTCAGTTTCAGTACACTGGTACTTACACTTAGAATCTTAATCAAATTTTACAATTTCTTTATTTTCTTCTTTGTCATTAAAATAATTGCTACTAGTGTTACATTGTCAAAATATTGATTTTAAAGTCATTTGAACTAATCAGTTGTTCCTGGAGATTACATGACTCCTTTGATAAAAGATGTAGCCTATCAGGTTTAGTTTATTTTTAATTTTTACATATTGTGTCCTTTTGATTAAATATTTATGATTTCAAAATCAAAACTATGGAAGCATGTATATTCTTAGAAGTCCAATTTCTATTCCTTAGTTCTTGCTTTCCTCTTATAAAATGATGATGTTTGATTACTTCTTGCTTTATTCTTTCCCTATTACTTCTTAAACTATCAACATGAATGCAAATATGTATATATTGCCAATACCTAATGGAAGGTTTTCTTTTTGTTGTTGACCTGCTACTCTCCCAAACATGATGTCCTTCTCCAGGGATTGGTCCTTCCTGACTATATGGCCAAAATATGTAAGATGCCGTCTAGCCTTCCTTGACTCCAAGGAGCACTCTGGTTGCACTTATTCTAGGACAGATCTATTGGTTCTTTTGGCAGTCCATTGTATATTCAATATTAGTCTCCAGCACCATAATTCAAAAGCATCAATTCTTCTCCTGTCTTCCTTGTTCAGTATCCAGCTTTCAGAATCATATGTTGTGACTGAAAATACCATGGCATGAGTAAGGCACACCTTTTTCTTCAATGTGACATCTACTTTTTAGTACTTTAAAGACACCTTTAAACACAGCTTTTCCCAAAGCAATGTGTCTTTTGATTTTTTGACTGCTGCTTCTATGAGCACTGATTGTACAACCAAGTAAAGCAAATTCATGGACAACCTCAATCTTTTCTCCATTTATTGTGAAGTTGCATAGTGACCCAGTTGTAAGAAAATAACCTTTGATTCATGTTGATGTCAGAGGAAAGTGGGAGATTTTCCAAGGGATCAAAAAGGGAGATAAACTTCTACTGACATTTTTACTGGTCTGGTTGTAGGGAGAGTGGAGGAGAAATAGGAGAAAGGTTTTAGGATTTAAAAATGAAGAGGCCTGCACCTGAAAGATTTTATACTCAACAGAGCAGGGTAAAGGGTAGGGTTGATATGGCACACATAACGTTAATAACATTAAGAATGTAAATTAAAAGAACATGAATAAATATGGAAAACAAGAAAAATTGCTTGACAAAAAAGATTGTTTGTTTCAATTTAGATTCCAGATAAGGAAATAAAGAACAGGCCCCTTTCTAAGAATGCATGATCACAGGCTTGCTATCCTGTGGTTTTGAGGCTCAATTCATATTATTTACATATCTCCTTACAAGATAGTCAATGTATATAAAAGTTGCTCTTGGAATGATGTATCCAAGGAAATTTAAGTCTACAATCTTATATTATAAAACACTCTGAAAGAATCTACTATGTCTGTGGGTCTGTTGATTAAATACATAGAAATATCAAATACCTGACCACTCTACATAGCATAATTATCAGGTATTGATGATAAATGTGTATAAAAATATCAAGGAAAGAACTGAAAGTGCATATGCATGCATGCACACACGCACACACCCTCACACACATACTATCTTACATCATACATCAGCAATCAACATAGTAAATTGGATTTGAATAAGCATCAGATGAAACTTCTATAGATGACCAATGTCATTTCTGAAATTAAAAACTAAGTTGGTGGTCTAAGTGGCAAATCAGACAGACCAATGAAAAACTAAAGTTTGCAAGATGTGTAAGAAAAAATCACCTGGAATCCATATACAGAGAGATGGAAAATAGGAGAGATTGAAATTCATCATCATGATACTATGGAGCACCAAAAACACAGAGGAGATCTTAAAAGCAACCAGCGAAAAATGACATTTTGACATCTATTTCTCAAAAGGATAGGAGCCAAAGGAGTAGGTATATATGTTTACCTACAATGCATATTCTAGGAGCAACAACGGGAATCAAAGAAAATGTGGTTACATGTGAGTAAACCCTAGGTTTGTTCTCAAATTACTTGTCTATTCCATCATGAATGGAATTCGTAGAAATGCTAAATGTAGTTTCTGAAATTAAAACTACAAATACATATTCACCTCCCTTGTTCTCTCTCCCCCCTACTTTAAGCCACTATAAGCTACTATGCTGTCATTCTAGCCTAGTATCAATCAGTCCTCTAACTTTCTTCAATTTGATTGTCAGCTCTTTGAAGTGATGGGCAGATGTCACACACATGCTTGTCACTTGCACAGTGCTCTATAAGCAGAAGAAATATAATAGTTTAGTACAATTGAACAGAATCATTATATAAACATATTTTTTTCTCTTTTTAAATTTTTATTAGCATAGATTAATGGTACAAAATAATAGACTTCATCATGATATTGTCATACATGTATATAATGTTCTTTAATCATAACTAGCCCCCAGAAAGTAGGAGGGGGCATTTGGGAGGTGGAAGGTGATGAGTAGGAGGGAGGGAGAACAAGGGAGGTGAATATGTATTTGTAGTTTTAATTTCAGAAACTACATTTAGCATTTTTACCAATTCTATTTGACGGTCATCAAATCCAGCTATTTTTGTTGGTTGTGGTAAGAGTCACATACAGGACTATTTTATAAGATCTTTGAAGTACAACCTGAGTGACATTTTCTCTTTTTGTATTTAATGATAAGCAGCTTTTTTGTGTATTTAAGTAAAGAGAGATGGAACTTTATCTTTAGAAAATGTGATGTTGCATGGGACATGCAAAATGCTTTCTATTTCTTTTCACTTTTCAAAAGTCCCAGTAAAATCTTGAAATTATGATATTTAATGAATTCTGCCCACTTCAGTATTCATCTTCTTGGTAATAAAATTATGCAATTTGAGTTTTATGTAGAATAACATTAAAATGTAAGTTTCTTTAAGCTATTTTTAATTACACCAGAAACAGATGCTCATTTTGAAGATATAAAAAGATGGATTTAAGTAAAATAAACCCACCCATAGTCCTGCTAGTAATGATAGCCTCTGACTTTTTGTATAAATTTCCAAATATTTTCTATTCATGATCATGTGCATAAACATAGACATACAAAATAACATGATATATGTGCATATGTGTATATGAAAATACATTATTTAAATAGAGTTTATCTATAATTTGTACACATATATAATTTTACCCCCCACATGTCTGTCAGCTTGTCGTGCTGTATGGGCTTGTGTTTTCCTGTGATGCTGAAATCTATGCCACCAGTATTTCAGATACTAGCATGGCCATCCATGGAGCACAAGTTTCAATTGAGCTTCCAGACTAAGACTAAGAAGAAAGACCCAGCAGCCCACTCCTGAAACAATCAGCCATTGAAAACATTATAAATAGCAGAGAAGTACTGTCAAATATGTTGTTATTAGATGACTTTGAGTTGCATCCCACTCATAGCAACCTTATAGACAACAGAACAAAACACTCCTCCACACTGTGCCATGCCTGGCACTATGTCAGTGCTTCTCTGCTGTTCATAGGGTTTTCAGTGGCTGATTGTTTTGGGCATGGGCTGCCAGGTCCTTTTCTCATTTTTGTGGTACTGTGGGTAGGACTTAGGGCCTCAAGGCCTCAGAGTGCACAGAGCAGCACACTACCAACTAAGATAAACCCCAGCCCCGCTGTCAAATACAGTACAGGAAAATGAGCTTCCCAGGCTAGAATTCTTTCAAGAAACAACTAGGGAAGAGTTGCCTCCTCAAAGTAGTTGTTGTTGTTGTTAGGTGCCGTCGAGTCGGTATCCGATTCATAGCGACCCTCTGTACAACAGAGGAAACACTATTTTCAGCACTTCTCTGCTGTTCATAGGGTTTTCAATGGCAGATTGATTTTTGGGAGGGGGTTGCCAGGTCCTTCTCCCAAGCCTACAGCTTCTGGTGTTCCCAGGCGGTCTCCCATCCAGGTACTAACCAGGGCTGACCCTGCTTAGCTTCCGAGATCTGACGGGATCGGATGCCACAGGGCTACCGCTGCAGGCCCTCAAAGTAGAGCCAAACTTAATATGGGAATGGGGTAAAGCCCCTGGGACCTTCTTTTGCTGATGCAGAATCATAAGAAACATAGTGGCTGCAATACTGGGCTCAAACAAAAAAACTTCTTGTGCATGGCACAGGGTTGGTTTGGGTAACATTTCATTCTGTTATATATAGGGTCTCCATGGGACAGACCCAACTCTATGGCACTAAAAAAAAAACCATAATTTTATAATCTGATTTAACTCCACAATGTACGGTATTTTAAAATATTTACATGTAAGTAAAAATAGGCTCCCATCCTTTATGTTTCCATGGTATTTTATTTTATAAGCTTCAACTATTTAACTGATTATTTTGTTGGACTTTAAGTTCTGGTTTTTCTTACTCTCATCAATGTTATAAGAAACTATTATTTAACTTTTTGTATGTGTCACATCATTTATTAGAACATATTTCTCAATTTTATTTTCTAAGTTAAATGATATGACCATTTACAAGACATTAAGAAAAATTTGAGGCCATTTTTCTCATTCTCAATAGCAGTTACAAAATTCTGGACTTGTAGGATTCCATAACTTACAAGTAAGAGCTCACAACTTCTTTCCTGTTTTTTTCTAAATGAAGTTCTTCCTTAAAAATTATTTAATATTGAACTCTATATATTCCAAAAAATATCAAAGTTTCCTACCTTGGTAATTTCTCATTTATTGACCAAAATTGATATTATGTTCTCAAAAGTGGATTGGATATTTTCTAGGCTCCATGGTCTATGAGATTATGTAATATGATATATACAACAAACATGGTATGTTGTTGTTGTTTGGTGCCATGGAGTCGGTGTCTGACTCATATTGACCCTATGTATAACAGAGAAGACATTATTTTTAGTGCTTCTCTGCTATTCATAGGATTGTCAATGGCTGATTGTTTTTTGGGAGTGGGTGGCGGGGTCCTTCTCCCAAACATGGTATCGATACCATAAATATACTATACTATGTACATACACATATATTACATAGTGTACATTCTCAAATCTAATCTGAGCCCTTTAAACAGTTTTAGAGGACTACAAATTCAGATGCAGATTAAGATCACATGCAAATTGGATTTGCCCTCAAGAGAGTGCTCTCATGGGAATCCAATCTGCACAGGATTCTAATCCATATCAAATTTTGTAGCTTTCTAAAACTGTTGAAAGGGTGCAGATTAGACTCAAGAATACACAGTATATAAAGAGAGTGGCCCAAAATGTATACACATCTTGAGATGAAAACTTTTCATTTTGCTGTTTTAAGAACACATTCTGCTAACTCGTGCCTCACATGTACATTTTGGTAGACTTCTGTGGCAAGCATGTTAACTATTCTAACACCATTGCAGAAGAATTGGGACCTGTTGCTTTGCAAGCCCTCCCGGATCTTCCCTGGGTATGTCACACAGTACCGTGTGTCCTCAAACATGTCACAAATGCATGCAGTTAGGTATGCTGAAGATTCTGTTATATATTTATGCTTCTATTGTTGTTGCACTACCACAACATTTTTGAATTTCAAATAGCACTTCAAAATTGTCTGTGCTCCTTGAATAACCATGCTTCTGCAATTTTTTGTCCCACTTGTCTTATGGTTGCACTAGCATTTATTTGATTAACACCATCTTTTGAGTGAACATTATACTATACATTGTTCCTGTAATTCAATTCAACATCAAAAATAGAACACAGATAACATCTCTTAAAATGTATATACATTTTGGCACTGCTGGTATTTATATATAATCATCCATATATATAAATATGTATGTACTCATACATATACATATGTGTGTGGTATGTTTGTTTTTATTTTGTTTCTCAAAGCAAACTTAGAAATAATATAATTGTAAGACATGTCTCAAAAAAATCAAGCAAAGATGATGTGACATTTGTTGACTTAGCATGGATCTTATCAGCTTTAAATTTAATTAAAATGCTTACTGTTTGCCTCTTTTAAATACTACTGTCCTAATCAATTTGAGAGCATGAAATTTCATATTCCATTTAGAAAGGCTAAAGAAAATTACATGCACTAAGTTGGGTTTCTGTAAAAGAAAAAAAGAGACAAATTTTGCATTCATCCAGTGAAGTACTTTCTGAAGTGTGTTATTTTATTTGAATCTAATGCCATTCCACCTTCTCTGTCTTTTGTCCTGCTCAAGGCAATTATAACCCCAGATTGCTACACAGCCTGGGAGCACCAAAAAGACTGTTAACACCTCACCTCTCTGACACAAGACCACACTCAACATCTTATTAAGATTCAGGCCTCAGCACCAATCACTAACATATAGTGCAGGCTTGGGATTTACTTCCAACTCATTTAATTACAGAAATCAATGAACTTCTGGAACTGGGCCAGGTGAGAGAAAATGAGCCTAGACCTATGGACATTTAGTTTGTTCTATCAAGATAGTTCCAGACACTCTACCTAAAAAGAAATTATTACAATCTACAAGACCCAACCTGGCAAAAATTATGAGAATAAAAAGTCTGAAAGATATTCTTTTGTGAAAATAATTGAAATATGAAGTCAGTTTGCAACAATATTAAGTCACAATGCTATCAAACTTTTTTGACCTTGACCCATGAAAGGAAATCCACTTAGCATTTCAGCACATGACAAATGTAATCACACATACAACACAGCACAAAAATTACTATGAATGAAAGTTTTTGAGAAAGACATAAGAAAAGATGCCTGGTATAATATGGTGTCTGGTTATTAATAGGTTATCTCAGTGAGTGATAACAGTTTTTCTCAAATTATTCTAGAATTCATCAATCCAGAAACCCACACAATTTAATTATGTTACAAAGGGGAATTTATTTTGAAGATCAATTGAATATTTGAATATAAAAGCACTTATAAACTGATTGAAGAAATGCAGACCATGCATGATAGTCGACAAGTGAATAGTACCAAAGGCAAAAGTCAGAGACACTGAGAGATCACGATGGCATATTAAGCTAGAATAGTATCATAAGAAGCAAAACTTGGACTAGAAAGGAAACTAGAAAATGAATAAAAAAGAAGAGAGCTTTTGGGATTAGAGAAGGATCAAGAGGTAAAAGGCAGCCTGATGTTTTCTAACAGCAGCAGTGATCACAGAAGAAAATAAGTACAGAAAGGGATTTTGCATCCTGTCAACCATTGAACTATGTTATCTGGGCCAAGTGAGTTAGCTCTCACAGGCTACAATTTTTTTCTTCATAAAATAGAATGATGATCACTCCCCCTCCTAGGACATGTTAGTCTTTATAAAATTAAATGCTTTGATTTTGAGAACTGTAAGCACTTTTTACAAGTAACCTATCAATAATGCTAAATATTACTATTAAATTAGAATTATCCTTCTCTATCTGCATATAAATACTACTAGGGTTCTATTACTGCAGGTATTTTCTTTATCTCTCCTTTTTTAGGCACTGAACACTTATTCTCCTTCTGTTCATTGGTACAATTACAATGTATGCTAAAGCAACAACATTGCTAGTTCTTTTAGATACAGTTTCCTTTGTGCTCTTTGAGAATGAAATTGCACATAAGCAAAAGCATAAAATTTATGACATGTTTAATTTATCATCTATAGGAGAACAAACTGTATGTGAACCTCTTATCAAGCATCCACAATGTGTAAGTTGCTCTATTGAGAATAAAAAGAAATGGAATATACAGCACCTGCCCTTAGGAGGTTCACAGTCTACTAAAGAATATAGACAGATGGTAATCAGACCTTTGCACTTTACAACACAATATTTAGGAACTACGAATATTCCCTTGTGATTGCAGCAAATTGTGAATGTAGCTAGAGGATGTGAATTGAGGTAAAGCCTCCAGGGATATGAGGGAGAAATCTACCACCTGGATTTGTATTTCAGTTTGGCCACTTCTTGCTTTGTGATCTTTGTAATTATAGCATATGGTATTTTAGTGTTCCATGCCTCACTTATTTCATCTATAACATTTTATGATAACAGCATCATCAACTTTTTAGGACTATGAAGAAGATAAGATGAATTATAATGTATCAAATGCTTAAAACAATGCTTGATGCACAGTTAGCATACAGTTGGTACCCACTGAATTTTTTATCATCATCATCATTATTATTAGTGATAGATTTTACTATTACTATTATTATTATTACCATTGATGAGCTAGAAGGTCACACAAAGAAAAATGACTTTCTTCCTAGAATGAATAAGAAGCTAGAATAGTAATTTTAAAAGGGAAAGGATAGTATTGTGTTTTATAATACAACACTCAGCAATATATATTGAGGACAGGTAAAATAGAAAGAATATATACCTACTAATTCAATTGAGGGTTGAGAAAAGACAGTTATAGGTAAATGAAGATAAAGAAACATATTAAAATATTATCAGATGAAAACTATAGCCTTTTGTGACCAATTCATTATGTACAGAACAAGAGGAAAAAGAATGAATTAGCAGAGTGGTAGATTTCTGTTTAACTAATTAAATAATTTGAAGGTCATTCATGAAAGATGCAGCTATAAAATAGATTGGAAGAATAAAATTATAAATTTTGTTTTGGACAAAAGAAAATTGAAATGCCTATATGACACCAGAATGCATAATCAAAACTAATGGTCTTTAGTGGATGGGAAAGATTGAAGCTGGAGATCTGGATTCAGATGGTGCACAGTATTACCATTGTCCAAGGGTGTACTACAAGCACTATGGTCATCAACCATACATTGGGTACATTTCCCCAATGTTGACACAGTATTCTCTGCTTGGTTTCTTTATCACAATCTTCCAGTTCCCCAAATCTCTCCCCAAATAATTTAAAAGTAGTTCTGACCCATGGATCTGTAGACATGAACTTCTCTGAATGATACTAAGATCCTAATTATAAGATAGCTAACATGTATCTGTAAACTATTTTCTTCCATTCTCCCTTATATTTTTTGGTTACTAGCAAAACTGTATTGTTGTTGTTGCTGTTGCTGCTGCTGTTAGGTGCTATCAAATCAGATATGACTCATAGCAACCCCTATGTACAACAGAATGAAATGTTACCCAACACTGTACCATACCTGGCACTATGTCAGTGCTTCTCTGCTATTTATAGGGTTTTCAATGGCTTATTGTTTGGGGATTGTTCCAGGACTGGGCTACCATGTCCTTCTCCCATTTTTGCAGTGCTGAGGATCAAACCCAAGACCTCAGAGAGTGCAAAGAAGCACTCTGTTCACTGTGCTAAACTGAACACAATAACGAGTACTATAGCAAAACTATAGTTCAATATACCAATTAATATTACACCCTCGTGAGGAACAACTGCCATTGTCTCTGCTTTAATGGCCTATTCTCAACTGGTGAAGCCATTTTGAGGACTCAGGATATGTGCTGTCTCCTCTATTACGTTTCTCATAAGTGATCACTATTTATGTCATATCTTCATTCCTTTTTTTTTTTTCAGTATTGGGTGTTGAACTCAGGGCCTCACACTTACATGCTTTGCAAGTGCTGGACCACTGAGCTGCACCCCTAGCCCATTCTTTTTTAACTTTTTGAGACAGGGAACAGGGTCTCACTAAGTTACACAGACTACTTCTGGTTCGAACTTGTGATCCTCCTGCCTCTGCCTCCAGATCCTCTGGGATTACAGGCTTGTGTCACCACACCCAGTTTATATCTTCATTCTTAAAACCACTCCTACACAATCTCCTGGTGCACTCTTCTGGAAACATTTGTATATTTGTCTTATATGATTAAATTACAAATGGATTACATTTCTACTTAAAATATTATTAAAGGAATGTTATGTATAGCAGTGAGGGGGAAAGGGCTAATATTTAGAAGCAATAACTTAGCAAAATATTCTAAAAAATAGGTATTTTTACACACAACTTCTTAAATAACAAGCCAGTAGGAACAGTAAACTTTAAAGAAAACTACAAAGAGCACAGGTTGCTCAGAATGTGTTGATAGTAATTGCTAAGGATTGGAAAAATAATGAATTTTATCAAAAGTCAAAGTCTTTTCATGTATGTTTTATTGATTTACTTTTTAAATTTTTACTGAGCTTATGATACAGTCAAAAGGAAAACACATTGCTGAACTAACACACAAGCATTCCTCCTCTCCAGATAAATACTCTTCCCAGTAGATGAGTAACAGATTTTTCTACTAGATCAGTGAGTGTTGTAATAGAAAAAAAAATCATCCTAGATGACTAGATTTTAGGCCTTAGTTGGTTGTCTTTCAGCAAAATGGAAAAGTTAAGGGTGGAGCAAGTTTTAGAGAAAATGTTTAGTTTGAGCCATATGTGTTTCATATTCAGTAAATATTCACAGGGAAGTGTCTTTTAGGTTGTTAGCTATATTACATGGCATATTTATGGCAAACCATTGCTTAGAATTTAGAGCAATGGAAGAAGTTTTTCTGGAGAATTATTTACTAATGACTTACCAAAGAGTTTCCCAAACACGGGGATAATGAAAAGCAGATCCACCATTTGTTGAGCTTAATATATTCCCTGCAACATTACAGCACAAACCTATACCACTATCACTTTACCCTTTGCATGATATTGACTGTACTGCTATGATATTTAGGAACAGGGTAGATTATGGATAAATTTTGACATAAGAGGCATATTAGGTAGTTTTTATAGTTCTCAGATTATTCATGACCAGTATAGTATCTGAAGATAAAGGTGAAGCACCAAGGACTAAGCCTTAGGATATTTTACTTTAGGATATCAGGAAATGAGTAGGAATGAATGAAATAATCAGGAAGTAATGATGTAAGAAAACCATTAAGTTAGTGGTGGTGGTGGTGGTGGTGTTAGGTGACATCAAGTCAGTATCCAATTCATAGCAACCCTATGTACAACAGGCAAAACACTATTGTCAGTGCTTCTCTGCTGTTCGTATGGTTTTCAATGGCAGAATTTTGGCGGGGAGTGGGTTGCCAGGTCCTTCTCCCACAGTTAGCGTAGGGTTCAGAAATCCAAGTGAAGTAAGTGACAAGGGTGAAATATGAGATTGGAAAAGTAAGAAATCAGTGGTTATTTCATGAGTTGAGTGAACAACAAAAATTGACCTAGAATTTAGCAGTATAATCATATTATTGTTGTTATTTGGTGCTGTTGAGTCAGGTCTGGCTCATAGCGACCCTCTATGTACAACAGAACTAAACGTTCTCTGACACTGTGTCACGCTGGGCACTGTTAGTGGTGACCATGAAACGATCAACTTTATTGCTGAGGTGAAGATAAATAATAATTGGAAAAAACTTAAGAGCTTATTCATGAAGAAGATTTGGATAAAGTGAGAAAAACAACTTTTCCAAGGAATTTTGCTGTCAAAAGTAAGAAAGAATAAGACTGCAAGCCAGTTAGTGGAGTAGAGTCAAAAGAATGTCATTTTTATTATAGTTAATGAAATCAAGATAAATAACAGAATTTTACTTGTATTCTTGAGATGAAGACATTTGACAGAAAAAGATCACAGTCTCTCACAATGAGGAACCTCTTTGCTTCTATAAAGTGCTACTAAGAGTATGCCTGAAACACAAACTCTGCATTCAAAAAACATATATTGAATGATACAGTTTGACAATGGTTATTCAAACATTACTATTAGTCCAAATATAATAAATATTCTCTTCTCTACTAAAGGAATTCTTTGAAACTTGGAAAGTAAATTAACTACTCTGTTCCTGTTTCCATCAGTAAAATGGTCTTATTTTAGCTATCTCAATGTTGTTAAGATATCTCTATGATAGAGTCAAAAGTTTTATTAAATAAGGCCTGCCTGACAATACATTAGCAGTTAATAAATCAATCATTTGTTCATTATGTACAGGTATCTTGCCTACAGCTGTACCATTGTGGCATCTGGTCCAGTCAGATCTCGGAAGCAAAACAGGGTCGGGCCTGGTTAGCACTTGGATGGGAAACCACCTGGAAACACCAGGTACTGTAGGCTTAGGCGAAGGACACCACAACCCACTCCCAAAACACAATCTGCCATTGAAAACCCTATGAATAGCAGAGATGCACTGACAATAGTGTATTGTCTGTTGCACATAGGGTTGATATGAGTTGGACACCAGCTTGACGCCTAACAACAATAGCTACAACAGGTATTTTTGTTGCTCATGCTCAATATGTAGTGCTTTAGAATATGCAATATGACAAGAATAGGTAAAAGTTGTAAGATATAAATAAGAAACAAAATTGGTATTTTTTCAAATGATATGATATTTACACAGAACATACAAAATAACTACAGACAAGTTGACTACCAAAATTAATAAGAATAGTTTATAAAGGTGATTAAAATTATTTATGAAGATTAATGCTAAGTAAAATAAGAGAACGTTTATTAAAAATTTTGTATTTTTAAAGAAATTTATTACTATGTTAATTTGAAAAATAAACACAAGTAATAATAGTAGTGGGTGAAGTACCTGGCAACCCACTCCAAAAAATCCATCTGCCATTGAAAACCCTATGAACAGCAGAGAAGTACTGTGTACTGTTGTACATAGGGTCACTATGAGTTGGATACTGACTTCATGGCACCTAACAACAATAACAATAATATTAGTAGCAGCTAAGGTTTTGAACCCCACTTTTTTGCAGTATTAAGTGTTTGAACCCATTTGCTAGGCAAATGTTCTTCTACTATACTGGCCCCAACCCCCATTTTTTATTTTTTTTTTCTATTTTTTTTTCTAAGACAGGGCTTCCCTAAGTTGAATATTCTCCCTCTGGCTTTTTTGTTGTTGTTGTTATTATTTTTACATGTGGCTTCCTCTGTGTATTTTCAGTGTTGCAAAATATTTCTTACTAATACAATCTTTCCACCAACACTTTTCTAGATACTCAGAACTAATTGGAAATGTATGGGGAAAAGTTAATAGAAATATAAATGCAACAGTTTCAAACACCAGAAGGCAATGGTTATTAGTGTGTAAGGTGATTCCAGAATTGATCCTAGGAAGTGCTTTGATTCCCTTGAATTTATTTGTCAGTGCAAAATGGGATATCAATTTTGTTATATATTTTACAATTAAAAAAACAATCAAAGATGTGATATTTGATTTAATATGTTCACTTGAATGGGTCACATGTAACCAAATATTTGATTAAACCATTGTGTGGCTAACTCTGAGACTATTTCTGGTTGAGAGTGACAGTTGTATCGGTAGACTGAGTAAAACATATTGCCCTCCCTGGTGTTGGTGGGTGGCCTCATACAATCCGCTGAAGACCAGAATGGAAAAATGTCTGAGTCAGAGAGAATTCACTCTCTCTGACTATCTTTGTAACAACCTAGAATAAAAGACTTTTTGGAACACAATATGCATGACAACTTAATATTATAAGGATCTCTGGAGGTCAAGAGGAAAAGAAATAGCATCTTTGAAAGTCAAAAGATAAACAAAGAGAGCAAAATATTCTGTCAACTTAGAGTTCTATATCAAGCAAAAATTAACTTCAAAAAATAAGTGTCAAGTGAAGATATTTTGGATGAACAAAACCTATATAATTCATTACCTGTAGAACTGCATGATAATAAATGCTAAGAGAAGTTCTTTAAGCAGAGAGGAGAGAGAAAGGGGGAGCAAATAGAAATAGAAGAGCAAGAGTGAAAGAAAAAATATATATTGGACAAAAGAAGGCAAGATAAGGCAAATGGAGCAAAAAGTAAACAATTGGTCAATCTGGAGAAAGGATACATTGACCTTTCTAGGCTATTTTAAATAAATTGAAATTACACAAAAAGCAAACTACTTATTTCAAAATAATATTTGCTTAAAGAAATAGATATTTTTAGATATTTAGCCATTATCTCATCAAATATAATTGTTGAGAACACATTGATAAATATTTTTCAGTGTCCATAATATGGATATGTTTGCATGTGCATGTGTGTTATATGTTTATGAATGTAACAAATTCGGATGTTTTGCTTTAGTGTTAGTAATGTTACTCAGTAGGTATGTGTTCCTATAAAAATACTGCTTAATCTTGCTATGAATAAGGTTCTGTAATTGGAAAATAGGTGTAGTATTATTCATTTTACATTCCACAAAGGAAAAGTAAGTTCATTTATTTGCAGATCTTTTAAAATTTTTAGTCTCCACAGAGAGAAAATTTTGTGAGATTATCATTACAACTATGGTAAAGTAATGAGCAGGCTTGGGTTTAGCTCATTTGATAGAGTACTACTCTGTATTCTCTGAGGCCCTGAATTCGATCCCTACTACTGCAAAAACAGGAGAAGCACCTGGCAGCCCACTCCTGGAACAACTCCCAAACAATCACTACTGCAAAAACAGGAGAAGTACCTGGCAGCCTACTCCTGGAACAACTCCCAAACAATCATCCATCGAAACCCTATGAATAGCAGAGAAGCACTGACATAGTGCCATGCATGGCACAGTGTTGGGGAGTGTTTTGTTCTCTTGTACATAGGTTGGCTACGAATTGGACCCAAATTGACAGCACATACTAAGATGTAATGGGCTTCTTTTCTTAATATTGGAAGTATTCATTCAACCTGAGTTCCACTTGGGCCACTAGAAACCATGGATTCTGTAATTTGATCATTTAAAAAATGGTTTACATTTTATGTACACCATAGGAAAATATGCCTATCGATACACAGTTATGTGCCTAATAAAAATGATTTGGTCATTTAGACCACATATAGGATGTTGTTGTTGTTGTGAGGTGCCGTCAAGTCGGTATCCGACTCATAGCGACCCTCTGTACAACAGGGGAAACACTATTGTCAGTGCTTCTCTGCTGTTCATAGGGTTTTCAATGGCAGATTGGTTTTTTTGGGAGGGGGTTGCCAGGTCCTTCTCCCAAGCCTACAGCTTCTGGTGTTCCCAGGTGGTCTCCCATCCAGGTACAAACCAGGCCCAACCCTGCTTAGCTTCCAAGATCTGACGGGATCGGATGCCACAAGGATACTGCTGCAGGCTGCATATAGGATAGCTGTCACATAAGATTACAATGAAGCTGAAAAATGGCTATTGCTTAATGATACCATAGCTGATATAACCACATACCATAATGCATTACTCAGGTGTTCATGATGAGGCTGGTATAAACAATCCTACTGCACTGCCAATCATATAAAAGTATAGCACACAGCACATACAATTATTCATAGTACACAGTACTTGAAAATGATGATAAATGATTGTTATGGGTTTATTTATTTCTAAACTGTATTTTTCATTTTTATTTTTAGAATGCATTACTTCTACTTATAAAAAGTTTACTATGAAGCAACATTCCTATTATACCAGCAGCAGCCTTAGATGTCTTATGTTTATTACATTTCTTGTTGGCATCAAGAAGCCACAACATGGGGACTGGGGATGTAGCTCAGTTGTAGAATGTTTGCTTAGCATGCGTTGGACCCTAGGTTCATCCCCAGAACCACACACACACACACACAAAATGGTCTGTACTGTGACCTATAGTATTTAGGTTTGTGTAAGTACTCTTTATGATATTTACTCAATGACAAAATTACTCAATGATGCATTTCTCAACCTCTGATCCTATCTGTAGTCTTTTAGCTATAATATGTTAGGGATTTTGAAAACCTTCATTCTTGAGTCTTTCTTCCCAATTGTATTAGTCAGTGTTCTTCCAAGGAACAGAATCACATCGTGTGTGTGTGTGTGTGTGTGTGTGTGTGTGTGTGTGTGTGTGTGTGTGTGTGGCTGGTGTCTTTCTAGGAAAAGAATATTAGGGCAGAGTCACACAGAGGAAGACCATGTGAAGATACAGGGAGAAGATCACAATCCTCAACTGAGGAAAGAGACTTCAAAGATACCACTGGTGACACTTTGAATTATAGACTTTCCATCTCCAGAATTGTGAGAATAAGAAAATAATTTTATGTTGTGTAAGCCATCCATTCTGTGGTGCCTTGTTATAGCAGCCTGAGCACACTAAAACAATCAGTTTTTAAAACATGGTTACAAAACCAGAGCAAAATAAAACATGGATTTGTTAAAATGTAGCAGGCTCAAATGCCAGCTCTTCCATTCGCTAGATTTGTGAACTTGCCCAGTTTCAGATTCCTAATTTGTAAGATTAGAATTAAAAACTGTACTGTATGTAAAGTATTTATTAATGTCCTTAGTGCTCTATAAGTCATAAGTGATGGTGATATCATAATTTATGGCAGTAACAGAAGTACTAGTGTTGGTAACATCAGGGCTAAGAAAAGTGATTTTTTTCAAAGGATTTGTACACAAAGCCCCTTTTTTATTTTTTACTTTTAGACAATGTCTTTCTAAATTGCATTGGCTGCCTCTGGCCTAGAACTTGTGATCATCCTGCCTCAGTATCCAGAGTTGCTGGGATTACAGAAGTGTGACAAGACCCCCTACTAGAAGGTGTCTTTTTGAAATGTAACTGTTTTCCAAATTTACTACAATGTCCACACTCCACTTTTCTATTCAGAAAATAAAATATCAGTGAATGCCACGATTATGACAATTTTGACAAAATAGGTTGTCATAGTCAATTATCTGTTAGAAGTGCTCTCTTAGTCTGTTCAGGCTGCTATAAGAAAATAGCCATGAACTCAATAGGATAATAAACAATGGAGGCTTATTTCTTGTCAGGTCTGGAGGCTGAAAAGTTCATCGTCAAGTTTCCAACAGATTAAATATCTGCTGATGGCCCAAATCCTGATTCATTCATGCCCATTTTCTAGTGGCATCTTCATATGACAGAATAAGGAAGCAAGCTCTATTGAGTCTCATGTAATGCTAATCCCATTCATAAAGTTTATACCTTTATGGCCTCATCTAACTTTTAACTACTGCTTTCAAACCCCACCTGCTATTTAAATTAGAGTGTATAGTTTCTACTTATGAATTAAGGAAGGGCACACATATTAGTCCATAACAAGCATTATGTACTAAAACACATCAGCCAATAACCACTAGATACTTGCCTGCATTCAAAATTAAGAGTATTTAGCTTGTAGTAGCAAGAGAGAAAACACACAAGATGCAGAAAGCATTTTGGTAAAAGATAGTTGGGAGGGACTTTATATGACACGCAAAATACTACAAAGTAATCATCAGAAAGATTTCTAGGAAGTAGTGATCATTTCAGGATCGAGCATAGTCAGGAAACTAAAGAATTTCTGTAACAATATTGGTAGTTTTTTATAGAGTTGGGAGAATTAATGTAGAACTAGAGCTGTTATTGATATAGAAAGAGAAGTCATATGTGTTGGCTGGAAGAGGGGCATGCTTATTTTTGCAGTGCATCATGCCTTTTCTACCTGTTATCATTGCATAGTCTCTATATCACTGCCATTTTCCTTGAGAGTAACAAAATGACTCTGTCTGAGTATTATTTATATTCTGTGAAAGTTTCTGTGCTAGTTAATATTTGGTTGTAAGCATCCCAGTCTGGTGCTCAGTGCTCAGCTTCTATTTCCTAGGTAAAAAGTACTTTTTCCTTTCTTTTCTCTTTCTCTCTTTTTCCTTTTTTTATTGGTACTGAGGAATTGAACCCAGGGTTTGAAAGTACTGTTCTACCATTGGGCTGCATCCTCAGGCCCCTTTTTATCATTATATTGAGACAAGATTTCATTAAGTTACACAGGCTTCCTCTCGCCTCAAACCTTCTTCCTGCCTCAGCCTCATGAGTCACATGGATTACAGGCATGCACCCAGCTGTTTTCCTTCCTTTTATTCTTTCCTTTTATTTTTGACTTTTCTTTCCTCTCCTTTTTCTATTCTTTGCTATTCTCTTTTTTTATTCCATTCCCTACCCCTCTCAAATTTTCGGACTTTGGAGACTGTTGGTGTGGATGTCTTAGGATGAGTTATGGCGACATCATATCCTCAGTTCCCTAATAACTCTTTGAAACTAGTAGCCTGTGCTAAGCAGGCCACTTTGCTCAGCAAATGCACTTTTACATATTTTGTACACAAACATTGTTTTAAATTAATAAGTCTGATTCAGATATTAAAATGTTCTTATTGCAATTCCATGGATTTCTCTATGAGGAATTCATTACTTCTCATTTAGAGCCTGAATTACAGCCCCTCCTGAAGTGGGAGTTTACAGGTAATAGTTTTATATTTTTTGTTTATTTTTTATTTTTTTATTTTATTATTATTATTATTTTTTGAGGCAGGTTCTTTCTTTGTAGCCCAGCCTGGCCTGGAACTCTCTATGTAGACCAGACTGGCCTTGAACTCATGTTGGTTCTCTTGTGTCAGCCTCTCAAGTGCTGGGATGAAAGGCACAGGCCACCAGGTCCATCAGGTACTATTCTTATTAAGTGCTGTGTCTTGGACCACATAAGGAGAAGTCCCACCTGTTGGCCTGTGTGAACTGTAACCAATGAATTACTTCCAAATACGATGCATTTCAATGATGTACTTGCCAAAGAGAGGCTCTGCAAGGGTGGCAACCATTCCAGTGCTCCCTGCCTACCCTGAAGGCTGCATGTGATAGGAAGAGTATGGAGGAGAAGGTGAAGGGTAATAGTTTTATATTTCTGTATCTCATAACTTTTCTAATTGGTCCTGAACAGAGCAGTGGGCTGCCCTACTGATATCTCCTAGTGCCTGTATATGAGATGCAGAAGGGTGGGTATTTGGAGAGAGGTTGCTTTAAGCTACTTTCTCAAAACAAGTGACAAAAATGTTCCCACTGTCTTCTTATCCTGATGATAAACTGGAATCTAACAAAGTTTCAAAAATTAGAGAACTCTCTCAGGAGCTTATTGAAAGGAAGCAGGTAATGAACAGAGGCAATTTTTAAAAGTCACAATCTGAAGGGAACCATGTAGAGCTTGCAATCATTGCTAGACAAAGTTGAGCTGTGAAGGGTCTGAATTCACAGAAGACAAGTACCTAGATAAGGACTCTACTAATGAATTCAAAAAGGCTGTTCTTGCTTCAAAAATGTCAAAGAATAAGAACCAGATCATATAAAAGGAAATACAAAAAAATCCTCAACAGCTAATGATGGCAAGGGATATTTTCGTCACATAGAAATTGATTTATAGGACTTCTTTTTGGATTGGATGAAGAAAAAAATAAAATAAATGCTTTCTTCTAGGACTAACAGATTTGGGTTAAAAATCCCTGTGTAGGTTTAATAAATTAAATAAGTGTCAATCTCTAAGGTAAAGAATTAAAACACTTGGATAGTCTAAGAAAGACAGAACTCAGAGAAGTGCAGCCAATGTACAAAGAGTGATTTCACAAAAAATAAGAGAACCAGATGAGAGAAAGTCATGGCAGCCTACTCCCAAAACAATCCTGAAAACAATCCCAAAGATAATCAGCCATTGAAAACCCCATCAGGGTAGTTATGAGTTGAACCCAACGCACTGGCATCTAGCAACAACAACAAAAGAACCAGGGCTGTTACTTATCTATGTAGCACAACATAGAACCAAGACAATGACTTTTTGCATCTTTTGGAAAGCTTTGGCTGCTTGAATACCAAATGTCTAGAATATTTCACCTCAAGTAGAATAACAAGGAAAAAAACCAGAGTTCTTAAGAATTCTGGTGTAATTTGTAGAGGACTGTTCCAATTATTATGAGTGTTTTACTAAGTGTAAATTGTCCTACTGAATCTTAGGCATTGCTATTGTTCTAATGGAGAAACAAGATAGAGAAATTAAGCACTATAAAGGTACCTAGAAATTCTTCCTGAAAGCTTTGAGGTTTATTTTCCAAAGTCCACAGCTATTCTTTTCTGCTCTATATATCTCATCTCTGGGGAATCTTCCCCAAATGCCTCAAGTATACAGCCAACTGTGAGAAATAGTCCCTCTTCACTATTAACATGTGCTTTGGGGAAATGCTGTGTTAAAGACATTCACATTGAAGTGTAACTGATAAAAATTTGCGTAAGTAGTATCTCAACAGGTGGAAGAGCTTTGTAAGGTAAAGAAATAAAGCATTAATGGAGGGTTTCAGATGGGAACCGTTGGGTAGGATTCATTTGCAGTATCTGTCTGTAAGATCTCTCTTAACTTTGCCATGTCCTATTGTCCTGTGTCAGCCTTGCTGTCTCCCTTCCCTCTTTCTAAAAGGCCCATTTTAAATCTGACTGAGCTCAGTGAGTGCAATCACAAACCCTTAAGGCATGGTCACAAGTTTAAGACTTCTTTGCTAAAAATAAGCTATCATGAACTGAAGAGTGATTGGAAGCTAAGCATTCTGAGGCACAGTTAGGGAGGGGGAAATTGGGAAATTAAGTAAAATGGTAGTAGAACTCAGTAAGACATTACTGACTACTGATATAGGTAAATGAACCAGGAGGGAAGGAGTTGAAAAGATAAACTGCCTGGAAATGGCATGGCTGTTGGTTTTGACAAAGGTAGCTCAATCCACCCAACCATCTCTTACATCCATTGATGTGAAAGCCTCAATTGCAGCCAAGAGGTTTTTGGCAAGGAGAAAGATTTCCACCTGGACTTGCAGAGTAAATGTGCACAAATAAGGGGGGGTGATAAGGACTGTGTACAATCAAGTATTCTAAAAGTCAGGTAAACTCAGGGACCAAGTGGAGAACATGTTCTTCTTTTTCCTTTTTTCTTTTTAATTTACTCTTTTCCTTTTGCAGTACTGAGATGCTGAATTCAGAACCTCAAATATTCTACCTCTGGTCTTGAAGCTGTGATCCTCTTGACTCAGCCTTCCCAAGTCTCTGGGATTACAGGCATGTCCCATGGTGTCTAGTTGGAGGCCATGTTCTGAGAAAGGACTGAGGCTCTGCACCACCATCCTCAATAATTTGCAGTAATAAAAACCCTTTCTTCTTTGCCCTTCATGCTACAGGTGAAGATGACTTCCTCTTGAAACAAATGGTCTTTAAAGTTTCTTCTGTAATAATGTACTTTTTGGTCCTTTGATTCTTTATGTGGTAGAGGAAGATGCAAATGATTAGATCCCTTGGGTAATGGAGGAAAAGGAAAAGACCAAAGCTCCTGAACTTTACTGGTAGTAACTAACAATACAAGCAGCACACTAAATTTAATTCAATACATATTTCAGTGACTGTATTGAACCTGCCACCATCCTAGATATAAATGTGTGTAAGTATATAATCAGACAAATGACATGTGGATAGTTTACTGTATGCCAATCTAATAATTGCTTTCAGAAGAGATTTAAGTACAATTTTATAGGAGGACAAAAAGATAGGTTGCATCTGAGAAATGAGGATGGAGAGAAGAGTATCTTAGGAGAGTTGGTGAAAAGAAGATACCAAAGTAGCCTGTATCATGCTCTCATTTCCTTATAAGAGTTCATTGTATTTTAAATTTCTTCCCAATGTCCTGCCCACCCTTCTTTCATTAAAGAAAGTTATTTGCCCAGATCTTACATTAAGATGAGCATGAGCATTATGAAAAATAATAGACTATGAAATCTAATTGGTATTAATACTTTCTCTTTTATCAAAAAGAAGAAACAATAATAAATTTAATTTTTCCAATTTTACACTTTAAAGAAGGAACTGGCTGGGATTTAGCTCAGTTGGTAGAGCGCTGTGCTGCAGTCTCTGAGGTCCCGAGTTCAATTCCCAGCACTGCAAAAATGGGAGAAGGGCCTGGCAATCCACTCCCAAGGCAATCCGGAAACAGTCAGCCATTGAAAACCCTATGAAGTCGCTATGAGTCGGATACTGACTCGAGGGCACCTAACAACAACAACAACAAAAGAAGGAACTTATACCACATACAACAACCCAGGGACTCCTCAGCTCTCAAAGACAGTGCCTTGGGTATAATAAGCAGCTTTGGAGATGAATTGAGTGATTCTCACAAGCCTGGAGTTCAGAGGCTGTGCTTTCTGAAAACAAAAACCAACAAACAGAATAAGTGCAAAGGAAATCTGGCAGAGTGATTGTAAACTGCTGCTCCTCTGCACTTTTAACCTGCTTATCTAGTCAAGCATTCCTTGGAACAAGCACCATATTGGTTTTATTTAACAAGGAAAGTACTTCTATTCATGTTGGCATACCCTAGTGACCTTTGGTTTAAGAGGAATTCAATAGAATCAGCAGGATAAACTGATCAGAGTGCTGATTCAAGGTTCCTAAATTAAAGAGTTAATACTAAGGATTCAAAGTCTTTAAAAATCCATGGTCTGTCTAAGTTGTCTGCATACTTCTTCCATGTCTTCAAATGCTTTGTTTAAAGAGAAAATGTTTACTGACTTTACTAAGAACTTCTTTTCTATACTAGGTTTATAGGAGATGCATAGGATTTATGGAAAAGAAGAGTTATTTTGTTGGGGGGTGTTTCTCCAATTGCGCCAGTGTTTTATTTGAAAAATACTTATCAAAGTAAGTCTGTCATTCTCAAAAGTCCTAGTATTGTGTGAATCTTCTCGTAATTTAACTCTTTCTGACTTTTCCTTCTGTGATAGGTATAGAGAAACCATTTTAAAGTACAATTTAATTAGGTCCATTTGAATAATTTCTCTTTCTTAGCTGGGCATGGTGGCACACATCTTTAATCTCAACACACAGGAGGCTGAGGCAGGAGAATGATGAGTTCTAGGCTGATCAGCCTCCAACTCATAGAGAGATCCTGTCTCAAAAAATAAAACAAAATGAACAAAAAACCCAACACAATAATAAAAACAAATCAAACAACTTCTCTTTCTTAAGGACAGCTGAATAGTAACTTTAAACATATCGACAACATCTTTTTTGTCATTAATATAAATTTGAAATCAGAGCCAGAATGTGGAGGTTGTGGAGGTCTTTGTGTAGTTTAGCCTAAAGCCCTGTGCATATTATCCATAGATTTTGGCTTTTTTGCTTTCAATGCCCACCTCTTCACACACTCTACTTTTCACACTGAATACAAAGATACTATAGAAATATTTTCATATCACTGGATCTTCTCAAATAAGCTGTTAAATCTACCTAGTAAGTTTACACTTTATTCTTTATACATCGTTCCTCTGATGAAAATTCCTGTATTTCATCAATAATAAGAATTAATCCAGCTGAGTGCGGTGGTGCATGCCTGTCATCCCAGAGACTCCAGAGGCAGAGGCAGGAGGATGGCAAGTTCCAGACCAGAGGCACTCTGTGTAACGAGACCCTGTCTCAAAAAGTAAAAAAAAAAAAAAAAAAAAAAAAAAAAAAAAAAAAAAAAAAAAAAAAAAAAAAAAAAAAAAAAAAAAAAAATGGGGTGGGGGTTCAGCTTAGTGGTACAGCATTTGTAAAGCATGCAAGTGCAAGGTGCTGGGTTCAACCCCTAGTACCAGAAAAAAAAAGAAAAGAAAAAAAAATGAATATGTGTATGTCATTGGCCATAATTTAAATCCTTGTCTACTGATTCAAAATCTTTGTCATCTAAAGGTTGGTTTCTTCTGATTGTCTTTCTTCTTCGGTGTTATTCTGCTTTTTCTTTATATGTAAAGTCCTGGAGCAATGTGAATAACACTATGGATTCTGTTATTTTTCTCTAACAGTAACATTTTTTTAAAAGCAGAAAGTTAATTTAGGCAGAATAAAACTGCATATCCTGTCTTCTGTTCTGTGGTGATGCATAACTAAAATTCAAGATCAATTCTTTTAATTTTAGCTGGATTTCTGGGCCCAAAGACAGAGTTAAGTTGCAAAAGTAGTTATTCCAGATGACCATGTGATCTTCCCTTGTTGCTCTGGAATCTCCTCCTCAAATCATACCTGAAGCCATTTGTGTCAGGGGAAGGCTGATCCCTCACAATCCTTTAAGAAAGAAGGTGGAAAATAAAAGGCTACTTCAGATGTGGATCCCTTTATTAATTGTTGCTCCACTGTAGTCCTCCTCAAGAGTGCCACTGAGGATGGTGATGATCTTTGGGCAGTGCTCCTGAGCATCCTCTTCGTGGGAGAAAGGGATGCTCAAAGTAAGAGTATACAAAACTCATGGGCAGTGACTTGACTGGCAACAATATTGAAATATGAGTTTCAAGAGAATCTATACAAGAAAATGTGAATGAACCCTTGAACATGTGCTCAAAGTGTGGAAATTATGTTTCCCGTGGGAATGTGCATAAGAAAACCTCTCCCAAAGGAGAGGCAAGTATCAGACTCATTTCACCTATTGATATCACCCAGCCTCTTCTGTCAGCGAACCTATAATTGGCACAATGAACAAATGGATGAAGTTGTAACAATGTCAGGGATAAAGTTTATGTACAGGGCCCTAAGTATGGCATAACTCTAACTAAGGCAAGTCTTTCTTCCTCTTTTGCCAACTGTCCAACTTACCAACAACAAGAACTCCACAATGATGCTGACAAAGTAAAATCTTTTAAGGTGACCAGCCAACTAGGTGATTATGTTAGATTTCTTCTAACCTAGAAGGGGCAGTGAATAATTTTGGCTGGAATTGACAAATACTCTCTGTATAGATTTACCTTACTTCTCTAAAGACCTCATTCAAAACCATTATGTAAAGAGAGTTTTATTCACTGGCACTGGATCCTGCTCAGAATTATAAAAGACCAGGGGATCCACTTTCCAACACAGAATGTAATAGACTCATGCACATGGAATCCTATATCACACAGAACCTACTAGACTGATGAATGTCTGAATATCCTTTTGAAGATACAGCTGAGGTGTCATCTTAGAAAGAGCAAAGCAGTATCATCCAGAATGTAATTCACTCCTTAAATCAGTGAGTTTATATACTGCTATATCTCCACCAGTAGAGCATGTGGGTCCAGAAACCAATGATGAAAATGAGAGTGATCTTGCTTAACATCACTTCCAGTAACCCTTGGCGGGAAATTGTGCTCCCTGTCTCTACAACTTCATACTGCAAGTTACTATTCCTGGTTCCTAGAGAGGAAAACTTTTATCAAGGAATAAATCAAGATTGTCTTTAAATTTTCATCTTAAACAGCCTTCCTGAAACTATGGACTTCTCTTGGAGGAGACCAGCAAGCAACAAAGAGTGATTCTGATTGCACTTATAATTGACCTCCATCATCAAGGAAAAAGTAGGGCCTCAACCAGGAAAGGGAAAATATATTTGGCATACAGATGATCCCTTGGGTCTTCTTTGATAAATGTTCTGTACAATTTTGATAACAAATAAACAAATATAATAACTATGGCCTAATAAGGCACATATAGCCAGACCACTTAGAATAAAACCACCCAGACCAAAAGAGATGCTAGAGAATATTAAGGGAATCTAGATAGATTAGTTGGGAGAAGGACCTGGCAACCCACCCCAAAAAATCAATCTGCCATTGAAAACCCTATGAATAGCAAAGAAGCACTGACAATAGTGTTTCACCTGTTGTAAGTAGGGTTGCTATGAGTCAGATACCGACTCAACAGCACCTAACAACAACAACAAGAGAGAGTAGTGGAGAGGGTTAATGAGTTTCAATTAGTGGCTGAAGGTAAGTTTCAGGAACAGGGCCCATGGTTCTCTACAGAGCTTCCTTTTGTAAATTTTTTATTGTAAATTTTTAATGTACAACTTACTGGGTATCGTTATGACATGTATTTCATTGTGACATTTCCATATATGCATTTCATTCCATATTCCATTGTGTCATTCCATATATGCATTGCTCTCATAACTTCCCCCTTACCCTCTCATGACCTTTCTCCCCTATCCACACTCCCCCACCAATGATCACCTTTCTACTTCTTTTTGTGAGCCTTTTGTAATTTTTTTAAGATATCAAAACACACTTGAACCCTATAGCAACTGTTTTTAGGAGAGATTCATTTAGACTCTCAAGTATGAGCATTATAGTATAAGAGCTAGACTATAGTTGATGACTGTGGTGAATCTCTCAAGGCTGATCAGCCCCTTCTCAGCAATGAGGTATTCATTCCTCACCTGCCAGGGGCAGGTGGCTGCTAAAGATTCAGAGTTGCATCCATCCGTGCAAATAGTCCTAATCCAAATGGAACTGCTTCTCCTCAGGTTTCACCTTCTCCCCTAGGGCAGTCTTCATCCTTGGATTGGTTGAAACATTGGCATATAGGCCTTTATCCCCATCTAGATTCAGACCATCTCTAAATGTCATTCTCATGGTGCTGGCTAATGCTTCTGTTGAGGTTCCATCACGTTCTACTTTTCATGCTGAGAATACCTGTTTCTCTTCCATACCCATATAAATCACTGCTGTTGTATGTATTAACAGGTGGGACATTTAAGAATTGATTATGTCATGAGGCCAAGGACCTCATGAATGTGATTAGGGACCATTAAAAATGGCTGGAGAATACTAACTAGACCCTTTTACTCCTTTGCTCCTTCCTACCATGAGATGACACAGTGTTCATACACTTTGGAAGATGCAACAAGGTACCATCTGGCAATCAGAGGTCCTAATATGGCACTCAGCCTACTGGGGCCTTGATCTTAGACTTCCCAGTCTCCAAAACACTGAGAAATAAAAGTCTATCCTTTATAAATTACCAATCTCAGGTATTTTGTTATAGCTATAGGAACATATTGAGATAGTCAACTATGTACAAATCTGAGTCATAGATTTTCTGAGATTGTGGCCTATGTCTGTAAATTATACTTCAGTAAGAACTCAAGCTAAGAAAAAAGAAAAACATAATGAGATGACTTCATTGTAAAGAGTATTACAGATCATACTAATATTTTTACCAAGAAATATCACCTTATTTCAGAAGAGATATATGATTAGTTATAGCATCCTATCCACAGGTGGGCTGGGATTTAGCTCAGTTGGTAGAGCACCTCTCTGAAGTCTCTGAGGTCCTGAGTTTGATTCCCAGCACCACAAAATGGGAGAAGGACATGGCATTCCACTTCCAAGGCAATCCCAAAACAATCAGCCATTGAAAATGCTATAAGTTGCATTTGGACATGACTCGAAAGCACCTAACAACAACAACAACATTTTATGGGTACCAAGGAATGTGACCTAATAGAATAATATAAGGTCTCTTCGTTGGCAGATGCATTAAACACTTAGAGAGCATACTATGTGTATGAAGAACATTAATGGAGTCACTGTTGTCAGTTAATCAGCAAAGCTAGGTAATTCTCTCTATGGCACTGACAAAATTCAATTACTTGCTCTGGGTAAGTTTCTGGTTTCTGAGTTATTTGTCCTTGCTGCTTTCTGTAAAGTCCTCTAAGCATTGAATATTACCCAAAAGGGTGATGTTTATATGCAGGTAAAATTCTGTTTTCTAGATGCCGTTTTGAGTCTTGGAGTCAGGTGAGACTTGAAATGTACACTGTTTGTCACTTCACGGAACATTCCATGCCAGTTGGCAAAGTTAAGTCTGACCTCTTGGAACTGAGAGATATAGGGATTCTGGAGCGTTGTCACTTTGCTTGTGGGACAAGAGCTAGAGAATTGGAAGTATGGGAGGATGTTTGTTTGCATCAGACCTTTAAGCATCAGAACACCCTGTATTTCCTATCATCCCAGGAACATTTCTATGCCTCCAGTATGCCACTTTGATCACACAGGATACACAGTGGTCTCAAAGCAACCTCAGGCAATTAACAACTTTTTCTTTGATCAGCTTTCATTTTCCCTTTTGCACATGGGCCTCCCTTGTTAGCAACTCTTTTTCTAGGATACTCACTATTTTTATAATGTTCGTTTTAGCTCCAAAGTCTCTCACCCATGTTCTGGACTCATCTCTTCACTTTGTGCTTTTCTCACAGCTCCTAATCCCACTTAGTTTATGACAAACATTTGGACCTGTTATAATAGAAGCACTGTGCTTAGGATCTGATGGTATAAATATGACCAGTAAATAATTATTCACTATATATTGCACAAATGGGACAAATTATTAACTGCTCCTTTCATCATCTTTCTTTGGAGGGTGAATAGACTGCAGAAGGGTTTCATAGCATTAATTGCACATAGTGAAGAGCAACTAATTCATAGTGCCAGTGGTTTATCTTGTAATTGCATGGAGTCTTTATGTGGGCAGAGTCAAGAGCATTTGAGAATCATAATGGGGAAAGAAGTAGAAGGAAGTACAGTAATGAGAGTCCAATGGCTCCTAAAGGGCAAAGAAGTAAGTTTGTGCATAATATTAATTCTTCCTGAAAAAATAAAACTGTGCTATCTGCAGGGAAAATTAATATTTTCTATTATGTAAGAAACAGTTTATATGTGACAGAATTCTCATGAGGGATTTCAATGTGTTCTCTGAACTCGAATGAAAAGACTTACATTCACATTTATTCATCAGTTTAGAACAATCACCTCAGAATTATGCACTCAACTGGTCTAGAGGTGCCTTATGTGTTTACAAACAACAGAAATATGCCAAGGAATAAAATCTCTTTATTATTATTTTTGTGTGTATGAAGCTGGGCTTTTTGAAGTTTAGGTGAATGCTGAAATAGGAAGAAAATCTATCTATACACTCTCTGCACACTGTCGCTATAACACCATCACACACTTTCCTAATCCCCCAGTAAAGCTCACCAAACATCCTCACCTTTACCTGAAAGATTTGGTTTATCCCAATACACCAATTTCTTGCCTACCTCAGAAAATAAAATGTGTGACTCCTCCAGGTAGATTACATTAGGGAATAATGTTGAGGCTGAGTGGCCCATCTCCTTGAGACACCCCAGAAAAGAATTTTATATAAAATGTAACAACAGTATAATTCTGTAGAGTTTCATAAAGATGTTTTAATCTATCATACTAGTCCAAATAAAAAATAAAGTAATAAAATAACATGTTCAATATAATAGCTAATGTATATATGACATCATGTTTCTTTAGAAAAACACATCCTTTTAGTAAATCTTAAAGTCCAAATTTGAGTTCTCCAAACACTCCAAAAACTCGCTATATGTGTGTGTATCAAGTTATATCATAAAACATTATTAAATAATATCTTATATGTTGTAATGTATTCTATGAATTATATGACAATATAAACTACTTTTTTATAGTCTCATCTGTGTTAATAGCAGCCTTGTCCTTCCAGTTTTTAGGCCAAAAATACATTGTCACTTTTCCTCCATTCTGTTTCTTAGTCTCCTCATTCAAACAACTCAAGAATACTATTGTCACTGCATTCTAGGTGTTCCCAGGATCTGACCTCACTTTGGTATCTTTATTACTGTTTTCTTCTTCTGGTCTTAATATGAAACAGAAAACTGATCTTCCAGCTTAAACACTCATCAATTTGCCTGTTCTAAATTAGTCAAAGAAAATCTTCTCTTAAACAAAACAAAACAACAACAACAACAACAAAAAGTCTGAAGACATAAAGGATGATACAGAGAGCCTAGGTTAATGTGTACTAAAACAGTGGCCTAAGAAATGCATTCATCTAATGCCTTACTAGAGGAAAAGACAAATGTCAGAGAATCATCTCATGCACTCAGCAAATTGATGGCCCTCTAAGTTCCAGAAATTTTCTTTTGACCTGGCCAACATGGTTTTGTAGGAGATGACCTAGCCATTTGAGCACACTTGCAGTAAAGGGCTACCAGATAGATGCCTTACGTGATCACACTCTTTGATCATTCCGCTCTCAGATCTGGCTAAGACCTGACTCAGAGATATCTTTGGAACTAGCATCTCTCACCAGTTTTTTAATGTTTATTTACTCCTTCATGAGGAGTTGCAGTGTGGTGATTCAAATAGGTTTCAGCCAGCCTTAGAACCTCTGTGGAATAAAAAGGAATAGTCTATACTCTCAGAAATAAAAATGATAATTTTACAAACATTTAGAATGTCTGAGGAGAGCTTCCTGTGACTCAAGAGGAAGGATGAGAAACAATACCTAAAATGTCAATACTATAACTACAGAAGGCTTCTGCTCTGTTCTTACTCCCTAGATCCATTTAAGTAGACATAATGCTAAGAAGAAAAGGCTTCTTTAAATCTGAAAGAGAACTTTCACATCTCTTAGCCTAGTGTTCTCCCTCAGATCGTGAAGAGTATGAGGCTTAGAAGGTCAAACTAACTTTTCCATGTTTTTCTCACTAGAGATTGAACAGTGCCAGGAAAAGAGCCCTCACTGTTTAGAGTTTTTTCCTACTGCTCAATGTAGTGAGACCTGGAAGGACTTTAGTTATAAGTGGAATTTTTCAATAAATTTCTACAAATTCCTTTGGGCTCCAATTATAATTTTAACTTTTTAGTCCCTACTTATGAATCTATGACCCCTAATATAACAGTATTCAAATAAAGTACATAATTTAATTAGTTCTTTAAGAAATGTCTTTTTTACTCAGTAGCTTCTGCATATTTATATTTTATCCATATTTATCCCTCACAGAAGTAGGTAATATTAAAACTGAAAATTTAAATATATCTTCCTTCCTGGTATCTTTCATACAATTCTATTTGCTTTGAATCAAGTTTTAAAAATCAATTTGGACCTTTGCCTTTATATGACTGCCACATTTCAGGTCTTTCCTAGGCTGGTCTCATTTCATTCCTTTTCTCAATTTACCCAAGAACAATCCTTTTGTACAATCATAGACTTAAGGTGCTATGCATAAGCTGGGATTCTGGGTTAGTTTTGGAGTGAGTTAAGGGTAATGCATTGCTCTACCTGACCCATACCACTTTCAGAGGGAGTACCCAGAGATTCAACCAAACCAATTTAGACAGATTGCTAGAGACATGCCAAAAATACAGATGCTACTGGAAACTATTCTAAGGGGAAGAATGAAGCCAGGGAATAAAAAGCAGCCTCAGCACAATGGGTCATAGAAGGTGGACCAGGAAACTGAGGTGATCTGCACAACCTCTTCTATGAATGGTGGGGGGGGTAGATCATAAGAAAGTTGTGATAGTCATTATCTATATCTACAAAATATCTCTGCCCATTGGAAATGATTCAAATATCATTTACCAGAAGAAAGTTTGGCAAACTGTGTGTATTGCATCATGTTTCCTTTTGTAGTCTCTTTGATCATGAAAGCATATGTTGTTTGGAACTTCTCTCATCCTGAATGACTAAAGCGCATTTCCTCCCTAACTGCATCCCCACCTGATGACTTGGACCCGGCCTACATAGTGCTGATAAAAAATCAACTTTTGCTATTTATAGCCACTGGATCCAAGTTTGTTTGTTATTGCAACATGCTCTATCCCATGTATATGGCATGGATATATAGATAATTTAGTTGCCACCTGTAGGTTCAAATGATTTTCTATGAGTAAAGAAGAATGAGGCTTTCTCTACATTCATTGAGAAGAAAGTTTTCCTGTGTACTAAAATTAAGTATCCAGACCTGTTCACCAAGACTTAGTAGACCAGAATGTGAAGTTTAAGTTGGGACTGGGCAAGTCAATTCAAATCAATTGTGATTAAAAATAGGCTGATTCACACTGGAGGAGTTAGTCCCATTTCACTGAATGTCACTGGATTGGCCACTACTATCTCCATGAATAGATCTAGATTCTCCCTCTGTTTGAAGATTTCTGAGAGTTGTCTCCCAGAAGACTGATCTTCTGTAAGGCCAGTGCTAGTCAATGGAAAGTATCTGAAATATATGTCCCTGTGGAATATAGTCAGGATTCTATAGACTTCATTTTCTCTCCCCTTGTGATATTCCATTGCATTTGGTACCTTTTGCGTCAGGACTCAAACAGAGCAACATTTTGGGAAAACAAATATAATCATTAAAAACTGAGGGAAAATACCAACATTTCAACAAGATGGAAGAGACTAACATTCAATCAAGAGAATAGGATTCTGGTCCCAGATCTGGCAAGTTACTTTATTTGGCCTTATCTTTAATTGACTACTAAGAGAGAGTATATGTACATTATTTTTAAGGCTCTAGTGCAGCCTGAACTTTCAATGGCTCTAAGCCACTTTTATCACATGTCTCTGCATAACCAGGTCATTTATATCATATATTCGCAAAACATCCCTAGAACACATTATTCTAGTTTTGAAAAAAAATTTTAAAAAATGAAAAGATACCTGCTACCCAAAGTGTTTATGTTCTGAAAAAAATCTAAAATAAAATAGCCAATCAATGCAAAAGCCACTACACTATATTATAAAGTTTTCTGTTTTCTATACCTTTTTTATATTGCAGTTTTGATTGCCCCCTAAAAACCTATAATGGATGAAAAGGAAACTATGTTTAGAAAAAATATCGAGGTACTAATATGTGATATTAAGATTCCATCCAGTTCTATCTTTGGTTGTTAATTAGAAAAGCACCAAAGGGTTCAACTAAATTCAGATTTGCTTTAACACATTTTTTAAAAATTAAAGGCAAATGATTCACCCTAAACCACTTCTTTGAGTAAGTCATCTAATCACTAGATTTTTGGTATTACACTTGGGTCTGAATTTGTGGTTCATAATATTATACATGGGGCTGGGATTTAGCTCAGTTGGTAGAGCGCTGTGCTACAGTCTCTGAAGTCCCGAGTTCAATTCCCAGCACCGCAAAAATAGTAGAAGGACCTGGCAATCCACTCCCAAGGCAATCCCGAAACAGTCAGCCATTGAAAACCCTATGAGGGTCTCTATGAGTCGGACACTGACTTGATGGCACCTAACAACAACAACAACAACAACATTATACATGGAGACACAATACAGAACCTTCCTAGTACCTTTACTCTGTGGATTATTTTTCAATCAACTGTTCTCTTCCGTGAGGTATCTTTTATATTTTAGAGAATTTCAAGAAATTGGAACTTCCTGGTCTCCACGTATTTGATGATTATTAGACTAAACAATCAAACATTCATTCATTCATAGCAATCCTTGGTTGAAATGTGAATATTCTCCTTTCTAAACGGCTTAGCCTAAATTCCCTGTAAACAGATCCTGAGACAAAGTTTCTATGCAGAGTACAGTAGAGATAAGTACTGGAATCAAGCAGGCACAAGTACAGGGAATCAATCAAGTCAATACAAGGATAAATTGCTCAGTGATCCTGTGATAGTGGCTAGGGGACTGGCAGTTAGCTTAGTTAGTAGAGTGCTGCTCTGCACTCTTTGAGGCCCTGGGTTTAACCCCCAGCACCGCAAAAAGAGGAAAAGGAACTGGCAGCACATTCCCAATACAATCCCAAAACAATATTCCACTGAAAACTCTATGAATAGCAGAGAAGAACTGACATAGTGCCTGTCCTCTAGAGGACAGCTACCATTGTGTTTCTCACACATGCCAGTTCTGTCCACACTAAACATTCTTTACTACTTAAAGAAAAGGAGTGTCCCGGGACCCAGACATGGAACTAAATCTCTGGTATTCATCATGGAGAGAACTTAGGGTAGTGGAGGAAGTGGCACATCTTAGAGTTGCCAAGCATCGTTTGGAGAGGTACTTGCTTTAGGTGTATATTTGCAGCACCACCAAGCAAGAGAAATCTGTTCATCTTACACCCAAGTATAAAAGATTCTTATGCTGGAAGAGAAGGCTCAGGGGGCTTTGCTACTTAAAGCTTCTTAGGATCAGCTACCAATTTTCTGCATCCTAGGATTTAGGCCCCAACTCTTTTCTTTTCAAGTCTCTGAGACTGACATAGAAAACCTGTCAGAGTTGCACACCAACTCTTCTTGTCAGGACTCCCGTGCTTAAAATTAAATTCTGAAACTCATTTTTTGCATTTTTTTTCTCCATAGGTGATAGAGAGAAGGGTTACCTTTAACCCTGCAGTAGAGACACTCTCATTTCTGAGCTGCCTTTGAGTCCAAAGCTGGCTAGCTGACCTTTTCACCTTATTTCCAAAGAAGTTAATAAATTTCAATCTGTTCCATAATCTTTACAAATAATTTTTCTTCACAATGTTTAAGCATTATAATTATCATATAATTCAATTGTTCATTTCCCACATATCCATTATCACAATTAACCAAGGCCAAAAATCAATAATTAAATTTCATGACACATTTCTGATACTAATGTTATTGGTCTAACTTCTTCCCAAAACAGACAAAAATATACACTTAAGAATGAATATATTATTTTGGAATCTGTCCAAAGAACAAGTAATTGTGGAAACAGAACCAGAAAGAAGGCATAGTCAATGCAAAAATGTGTAATCACTTACTAATACTAAGAGCAACTGGTTGCTCAGTGCAAAGGATGATCCAAGAAGACATACAAAATGTCTCATCAAAAAGGAGGGGTAAACCTTTATTCACTATCCTCATTTCTTACTGTAGGCCAGTAAGTAAGTTCATAGTAAAGAATAGTGGACATTGTCAGACATCTACATTCTCCAGCTGCACTCTGGCTCCAGGGGATGCACTCTTGGAACTGTGTATTATCAGGACCTCAGGTGATTTGATATTCACAAATATTTGACAGTCATTGGACTATAGCAAAATTCTATAAACCAGGCCTGGAGGCTCTTATTTTATATATAAAATTCTGCAAATAATGTTGAAACACAACTATGCTCTTTCATTAGCTGATTGTTTATGACTGCTTTCACTACAACAGGAAAATTGAGTAGTTGCAACAGAGACTGTGTAGTCTGCAAAGGGTAACATATTTAGTATCTGGACCTTTACTGTAAAGGTTTGCTGATCCGTAGTCCTAGAAATGGAGGTTGTGGTAGCACAGGTTATTTTCAAGCTGTGTATAGGAATATATTTCCAGCTGTATATCATACTACAGGTTTAAGAGGGAAAGTCATGACTTAAGGGCAACTAGCCAAGGAAACCCTCATGTGTCTGTCAGCTTCTCACACCATGGCAGCTTGCATGTTGTTGTGATGCTGAAAGCTATGCCACCTGTATTTCAGATACCACCAGGGCCCTCCATGGTGGACAGGTTTTAGCTAAGCATCCAGACTAAGAGACTAGGAAGAAGGACCTGACAGGCCACTCTCGAGACAATTAGCCATTGAAAAATTGAAAACCCTATGAATAACAGAGAAGTACAGTTATATATAATGCTGGAGAATGAGCCCCCTCATGCTGGAAGACATTCAAAAGATGGCCAGAGAAGAGTTGCTACCTCAAAGTAGAGTTGACCTTAATGATAGGACTGGAATAAAGTCCCTAGGCCCTTCATTTACTGAGGTGGCACAACTGAGAATGAGAAGAAACAAAGTGACTGTAACAATGGGCTTAAACATAAAAAGATGGTGTGCTTGACACAGTGGTGGGTACTGTTTCATTCTGTTGTACATAGGATCACTATGAGTCACACATGACTCAATGGTACCTGACAACAACAAAGTCAGGGAAAGGTCCACTTGCGGCAGCAAGTCAAGTAAGTTGACTAGATCCAAAAGATGAAAAAAAGGACACTTCTAAATAGTGTAAGAATGGTGGGCATTTGTGTGAAATAGTAAATATCTCTGATTCATAACTACAGCTGGTTTATGTTAGGTAGCAGTGAGATATAAGTTCATTCAGATTTTAAAAATCATCAATGCTTCTTGTTTTATATTTCAATGTAAATCATCATGCTTTTTCTTTTCTTTTAAATTAAAACTCAACATTGCTCTTTGTAAAGTTAGAAATTATGTCTACATTGAGTTTCAGCTTGTGTACTTAACAGTTGAGTAATCTTAGGCAAATTATGTAACATCTCTGGGACCTACTGTATAATATTCTTGTATAATAGGATACCCATAAGGAATAAAATCATATCGACTGAGAAAAGTAGTGGCCCAATATCTGGCACAGTTAGGAACTCACTCAGGCAGGATTCTTAACTAAAAATATCAAAACCCACATTACCTGGTTTAATCAGAGCAAAAAACAACTAAAAGATACTAACAAGGATGCAAAGGTCAGACTGCTACACTTGGAATGCATGAAGCTAGCAATACTAGAATTTGCTATGGACTGATACTAGCTAAGATGCTACAGTTGCTGCTGGTGGACATGGGCCCCTGGGATGATTCTGATGAAGGAAGCAGTAGGACTCCTTTTGGCACCATCTCTGGTAGTGATGCTCTCTGCAACCGCCATGCAACAAAGTGGTTCTACTTGGTGCATTTTTCTTCCAGTTATTCAGTTCCAAATCAAGGTTATGGGGACAATTTCTCAGATCAAGGTCTTGTGAGACTCATCCAACTAGTGGAGTCTAGTCCAAATGCTAAATCCCAGATTTAAAAGGGGCAAAGTGAGTTTTAGGGATTCTTCCTTGAGATGCATGACTACTAAGGGAGAAAAATCTCCAAATATCCTGAGACTTTTGTTTAAGTGATAAATAACCAGAAAAGAAAACAAATATACAGCACAACACACATTGTTATTCATTCCCTTTGCACTTCTCATGCTCTTACAAAACTTAATAGTCTTCTTTTTTCCTAACAGAGTAGAATCTCCCACAATGGAAGTTTCATTTATTCAAAGTTATATACTCATCACCCATCATACTTTTTTGCTTCCTCTGTTAAAACTGTAGACAATGTAAGAAATAAACACCAATGACACATGGCAAAATCACACTGTACTACAGTTGTCAACTTCTAAATGTCGTAGGGGATTATCTCATTCATTTCTCCTGTAAAAAGGTCGCTCAGATGGAAAGCAAATGCAAAGTCAGTATTGACTTTCTCAGCTACTGCCTCATAATGGTGTTTTTCTTCTCCACTCAAATCCCTTTAAATTTTGGCTGATTTGTTAAGATGCATGCATTAATGGGATTAATGGAATGCATTAAACAACCACTCTTTCAATAAAGATGACTACACATGTCTACCACTCTCCAGTAAATGATCTCTAAGTAACTTGATGTTAAATAAGAACATTGAAGATTTCAAATTCCCATGTATTCATTATTTACAAACAGCTTTCAACATATTCAGCAGACCAGGAGAAATATATTCTAGTTTGGCGTAGATCTTCACCAGCTAACTGTGGGCTTCTAGGGCAAATTATTTAACAAGCCTAGTACCCATGCTTCGGATTTTTTTGAAAGAAAGAATTTTTCTAGTTTTCAGTATTTCACACATATCTTTAAGAAGTTTACAAGCGTAATTAGTGCTGTCTTATTTTTATTGTGTTACCATTAACTAGCTTTAGAACTATAAAATAATAAATATGTGGGCAATTAGTGATTAAGCAACATGCCAAAAATAATTAAGTAGGTAAAGAATTTAAACCAATTAACTTGAGTGAGAACAAAGACAACCTATTTCTTTTAACCAAATGAACAATGGGCCATTCTGAGTACAGAATGTGGAGTGTCCCTTTTTTATTTGACTTTTACTCTTTCCTTTCCAAATTGCAAACAAATGGCTGCATTTTTGACCAGCCAACCTAGGCGCTTGAAATGGAATTTGGCATCTGCTCTAGGGAAAAGTCCATAAAAGAGGAAGACAATTGGTTCTTCTCTTTTGTATAGCCCTTCTGTAAGATTAGTCCTTGGTAATTTAGGGAAAGCAGGGATATTGAGTAATTTCAGACTGAGGTGGACTTTTATCCCTGCATTGCCTTAATGTGCACTTTCCTTCTGCCAAGAACTTGGAATTCTCTGAAGGGAAGTGCAAGATTTCTTGTTTCTTTTCAGTGTTACTGTTGTACTCCAGTTAGGGGGAAATAAATTCTAAGCTTTGGTAAAACTACTCTGTACTCGCCATTATTTTATGCATTACATGTCACCAGATTGAGTTAAAAATAGCCATTTCAGTTAGGCCCAGGCCTATTAATGTCTGAAAGGGAAGCATTAGTCCCACTTTTAAATGAAAGCACATGCCAACTGATACATTGTATAAGACATCTGCATAATGGATACTACAGAACCACTGACTGACTCTTTGGTGGGAAATTCAGATGACAAGACAATACAAACCTGTCTAAAGACTTATCATCACCACATGACAGCTGAAGGAAGTTCTAGGGCAATAAACTTGTATTTATAATATATATGAGTTAATGGAAAGATATTATTGTATTCTCATTATTACAGTCCTCTCATGGAAAATCAATATGATGTAAATTGTGTTTCTTCCATTCTCTCAGCAGTAAAATATGCTTGGTGAGCACCTACTTCCAAACTGCTCATCCTATAGTACACTGCAAATAAGTCATCTTTATTCTCCTCCCTAGGAATCACCATTCTCCCTTCCTTCACCGGGACAGGTAGCCTTCCTAGGATATACTTTCATGCTGTCCCCTGTCATTTCCAAAACATAAGGGTGAAGAAAAGGCGTGGCAGGGCTTTTAATTCATTTCTAGGCTTATATGTGGCTTAACTCATTTTTCTTTTTATTTTCTACCCAGTGTATATAACTCCTTGTTTGGTCTGCTAGATCTTGATTTCCAATGAAATAATTGCCACAGTTTTCCTCTAAATCTCCCCTCCAAAACAAAACATAAGCCAGGATGATTTCTCTTTTCAGTTGAAAATATAAGCAGAGAGGAAATCAAGTCTGCTCTGCATGTGTTTTATGTACATGTGGTTTCCAGGGAAACCTTGCCCTGATATTTCCAAATGTTAGGATAGAAACTGGTACCCCTCAGATTCTGGCTTTGAGCACACTAACATTGTTCATGGCATTAAGGAAACAGGATGATGAGCCACTGGAAAAAAGTAGTTACTTTTAAAACTGAATTATTTTTTGTAGAATTACCTTCTAAATTATATTTAAGAGGAGCTAAAGAGAATAAAACAGTGAGTCAAAAATTTGAGTGGCAAAAACGATTATTTTCCTTAAGTGAACAAATTCATACATCTTTAGGGTGACTTTTCAGACTTCAAAAGAAAGAGAAGACAGTAAGTTTCAAGTTTGATGTTTCAATTACCTAAATTTCTCTATTCTAAATGAAGGATAAGCCTGCAGCCGTAGCCCTGTGGCATCCAATCCCGTCAGATCTCGGAAGCTAAGCAGGGTCGGGCCTGGTTAGTACTTGTATGGGAGACCGCCAGGGAACACCAGAAGCTGTAGGCTTGGGAGAAGGACCTGGCAACCCCCTCCCACAAATCAATCTGCCACTGAAAACCCTATGAACAGCAGAGAAGCACTGACAATAGTGTTTCCCCTGTTGTATACAGGGTTGCTATGAGTGGGATACCGACTCGACGGCACCTAACAACAAATAACAACAACAAATGAAGGATGGTCACAAGAGAGGGGAATGGCAGGTACATGAGCTTGTTAAAGAACTATATTTAGTAAGAGAGCCCCCCAAAATCTAAATTCATGCAAACAATCTGCCATAACACTTCAGTTGGCATAAATGTGAATATATGTTAATGATGATATTTGTGAAAGTATGGACAAAATAATTACCCCAAAGCCGTGTAGCTCTTCACTGTAAAAATGCCTATAACTTACTGTTTCCTGAATTTATAAGTGTTTCTCTTCCTGTATTATGAACGTATATCCCTTTTGCCTATTAAAAATTTACCTTCTACTTCAGGCCTTTTTCATGTCTCATGTCTGCTAAATGATTCTTCTTTCATGTCTCTTCTCAAATTAACTTATAACTGATAAGATATTTTGGACTAATATTACATCCTCAAAAGATAGCTTTCTAAACTACTTACTCCTAAACAATGTGCCAAAATATCACAGCTTCTTTGGAAGTAAAATGTTATTGAATAATATACCTGCTGTCTGCCTAAATTGTTCTTTAATCTTAACCCCTACTGTTATAAAGTTAATCTAACAATCAACTCATAAACTCTAGAAAAGGCAGAATGAACACAAGCTTCCATGGCAAGAAGGAAAAGCAAAAGGAAGAAAGGATGACAGAGATTGGCGGAGAATATGTATGTGCAGAGCCAAGCATTAACTATTGACACCTCAAGTAACAGCTGGTCAAGAATGAAAGAATAACAACCTCCCGTGTGGATTAGTGCCTTCTCCCTTTGTGCATGATGTGAAGTATGCACAAGAGGAACACATTCTTTCTCTCTGCTACACCTCTGGTATGAAAGAGATATCGGTGTAGTCTCCATTGTGTGAACTCAGGGAGGAACTTGAGTAGTTCCTTAGGTGTTAACAAAATGTTTGTTCTACCATCATTTTGTCATGGATTCATTATTTAATATTATTTTTGTGTCCTTTTGGGAAGCAGTTGTATTTTAGTTTATGTTTGAATTCTTGTCACCTGGCATAGTCCTTAACACAAAGTATGTTTATGTCTACTACACGTGTCAGAGGATGAAACACTAAGAGGATTATAGACTGCCCCAGTCCCAGCTCAAGTTTCTCTAGAGTAGGTAGCCTTTAACCCAATGCTGAAGTCAAGACTTAGCAATTAGATGTAAGGTCATGAGTTGGAAAAGTGATCCTTACCTGGGAAAAGTACAAATGAAGATGGAAACCTCTGAGATCTCATGAATACATTTCTTACATCTTTTTTAAGTTGATCTTTTCTAATTCTGGCAACCAATTTAGATAATTCATAATTTGAAGTACAATATTAAATCTGAACTTTCTGGTTTAGACATATTCTTCATAAACTAGCTGAATAATTGGTATTTTTTTTTCATGCTGTGAAAATGCCAACCTTTCAATTCCTCTAAGCATCTTGGTACAGATGGTCTCTCACTGCAGAGCCAACAACTGTCACTTTATTTTACCAATATCTAAGTAACAGAATGATTACATTTACATCAATCATCTTGAATAATAGACACAAAAATCACTGCATTATTGAAAAATAAATGTCTTTCACTTTCTAGAGAAGCGTATGTGATGTGTGGCACTTATTTGTGATAATGTATGAGAAAGTCAGTCACGTTATAACATTCTATTCTGTTGAGTCAGAAGTGAGAAACAAATGGTTTTTTAGATGACACACAAAAAGGTGACTCATGACTTCAGTCTTCAGTCTTCTTTATAGGACAAGAGAGTGTTCCAACAAGGATTCAGGAGAATTACTCAATTGTCTAACACCATGGCAGTGTCTCCCTATACCAGATGGCTTAAATGTGTTGACTGATGGGAGAAGAAAGCAAAACACTCAAATAACTTGTTCTCTGTAGTTGTTTTGACAAAGTTTAGTACTTAGAGAGCCTGTGATTTTAACCAAGATCATAACTACAGACTGATAATTTTGGTCTCTTTACAGTTGCATCTATCTAATTGGCAAGACTGAAGTTTATTCTGTCAGAAAATTGAAAAAGAAACAGAGAAAAAAGTATTTTTAAAGTTGTGTTCCTCTCAACAGCCAAGAGAGTTATACAGGTTCACAAATACTGGTTCCAGGTTTGAAGGCTACTTAATAACAAGAAATTGCATTAACGAACATTTTATTTGCTTCTTACTTCATTGCATGCATAGATAATTGCTATGTATGAAATAGTGTTTTCCAATAACACAGATTTTTGGATGTTTTACTTCTTTGATTTAAAAAAACTTACTCAAGCATATAATTATATTAATTAGCAGATGGAGTGTCTTCCTAATATACAAGCAATATCTTCTGGTATTGTTTCCTCAATAGCATTAGATCCTGCCTAGGTATATTATCACACTCTGTAAATAATTTTTGATTAGTTGAGGGACAGTGTTCCTTGTCTTTTTCTCTACACTCCTAGATTGCTTTTCCAAATGTATAATTTATTTATCAAACTATTCAACAAATAATTGTTTTTGCATTTTTTCTTTCTTTATTTTTTCAGGTGGCACATCCACATAGTTGTTTTGGAGTACTAGGCCAATGCAAAAATACAATTTTCCATCTTATTAAAATCAAGACATATCTGTAGTAAGTTAAAAACAGCTGAACAAAAACACTTCAAATTTGGCAAGTGGTTAGGACTCCTGAGGAATCATGTCACAACTAAGTTTCAAAGAAATATTTAAAATTAAAGTTTAGAGCTGTTTAAAGGTCCCTTCTGAGTCCAGTCTTTTGGCAGATGTCAAGATTTTAGGAAATCATGTTGGAAGTGGAGAAACTAGCCCAACTGTGTTTTATACCCATGCCCAGAAAAATTAAAGCAAAGACTAAATTAGTCATAAGGTTCGAAGGAGAAGAATTCTACCATAATAATTAAGAAACACTGTAATTCCTGCATCCTAATGATTGAGGAATCAAAGATGGTGTGGAGCAATTGAAATTATCTTAGCAAGAGTTATAGTCCTAACCATTTGAATTGGAAGTTAATTAAATTTAGAGATCTGGTTTTTCTTTGGGGGGCTTTGGTTTCTCCATGTGCCCAATGCACATCAAAGTAATAGCAACTGAGTCTTAATTGTAAGATTTGTGAAGAGAGTTTGAGAAGAGAAATGAAGTTAAGATTACTTTGCATATTCCCTTATTGCATCTATACTGTTACCTATAAAACAATATAACTAGATTGTCCCAAATTTCCTATTTTGTCTTAACACAGACAATATAAGTGATAAAAGAATCTGACATCACATCATTGTCAAATCCAACAGTTGTGATTATGCTTATTTGGTGCCATAGGAGTCAGCACTCCAACATGAGTCATTTTAAAGCCTGATGTCAGGATGATGAAATGAATCTTTTGGCTTGTGTGGCAATCAAATGGTCAAAATATTTTGGGCTAAAATCACCAAAATGAAAGAGCTTAGGTTTACTTGCAGTGTTCAAAGGCATTCACACCTGTTTTGGATGAAGTCCTAATTATAATCTATTCCCAAATTAACTAAGCTTAAATGCGAGGTACACAGTAGGTATTTTCTCAGTTAGGCTACTGAGTTTTGTGTTTAGGATGGACTGTATAGGTTGAAGAATTCTGGTCAGCAGCTTGGAAAACTGGAAATCATGATAGGGCACAGAGGAAGAGGATAGCTGGACAATAGTTCTGGGCAGGATTACACTCCTGTAGGACTACAGAGGAGGAAATGAGCAATCTCAACTAGATTCTGAGAGATGCTGTTGAAACACACAGGGGATGATAGTAATCTCATTGGTTATTGGTAGTCCACTAACCCCAGGAAATAGTGACTAGGACATATAATATGTTGCTAAATTTGGTTTCCATTTATAAGACAGGACACTGTCTCCACTTGAACCCAGTGTAGTGTTGGTCTTTTGTATATCCAGGAAAGTAATATTTGAGCCAGAGAAGGAATGGCTTTATAAGTGGTATCCACCTTAAAAATACTACTCACTGCTTCTGAAATACCAGCCAGGATTAAGCAGCAGGAAGGTGGTGGAGAGAAGCCATTTTGGAAGTTTGCTCCTTCACTGAGAGAAGTGACTTTCATTCCATGATCCATAGACTCCTACAGCTAGTCCAAAGCAATAGTTAGTATAAAGTTTTACATCTCATGTCCAAAATTACATTGGCTCCACAGGACAGATATTAATTTGAGGGATTAATCCCACCAATAGGGCTCACTTTAATTAGCACGTTATAAAATATTATTCTAGAAGGGAGACTAGTCTACAGTCATAGCCCCCTGGCATCAGATCCTTGCCTGATCTCGGAAGCTAAGCAGGGTCAGCCTGGTTAGTCCTTGGATGGGAGACCACCTGGGAATGCCAGCAAGGGAGAAGGACCTGGTAAACCACTCCTGAAACAATCTGCCATTGAAAAATGTGGCTTCAAGCCAAGAAACCACAGCAGACACCAGAAACTTGAAAAGGCAAGAAATAGATTCATTCCCAGAGCTTCTGGAGGGAGTGTGGCCCTCGACCTTGACCTTGACTTTGACTTCAGACTTTTCGCCTCTAGCACTATGAGAGAATAAATGTTTTAAGCTCAAAAAAAAAAAAAAAAACACAAAAAGCAAAAAAAACACTATGAAGAGCAGAGAAGCACTGACGTAGTGCTGGGAAAGATACAGTGTTGGGGAGTATTTCGTTCTGTTGCACATAGGGTTCATATGAGTCAGACATGACTCGACAGCACCTAAACAACAACAATAACAACAACAATGAGACTATTTGTGAGGAGAAAAGGAACCAATAGGAGGTAGGAGGGGAGACATGAGAGGATAGTAGGAGATGGACATGAGCAATAGACAATGATATGCATGTATGGAAATATCCAAATAAGACCCATTAATTTGTACACTAATCTAAAAATTACTAATAAAAATACTGTGCTAATTAAATACACGCGATTTATACACATATTCACATTGAAGATCAGTCATGACATTACTGGTAATTGGTAAAATAATATTTCTGAGACATCCACAAAGTTATTAGCCTTGTCATTTCCCAATCTTTTCCCTCTCAGCCTATCTATGGAGACCTGTGTTGCTTGCATTTTCTGTTAGATGCCTGCTAGGCAATTGATGGAGCACAATGGAACAGCAACTCTGAGCCCACAGTGCTCAAGAGCCACTTAATCAGAGAGTAGTGCACTGGCAGGGATATGAACTGTGAATCACTTAAAATAGCTAAGCCACACCTTGGAACAGCTGCTGAGTAACAGGGCCTCATGTTCAACCAAACAGAACAAAAGCTGCTATCCCTGCTATTGGGCAATGTTACTTTAAGAGTTATTAATCCTTCATGTTGGCATGAGAATTTTAAATCTCTTTATCTTATATCCCAGTTATTCTTCATCACCCAAGAAATGAGTTGGACATATACAATGTCTTTATCCTACCAGTAAGGAAACTGAGGTCAAGTGATTAATATATATGGTCTACCTTATTTCACCTTAACAGTAAGAAAATGGAAAATTCAGCCCATATCCTTTAAACACTCACTATTTACTAGTGGGTTGGGATTATCTCAGTTGGTAGAGCACTGCTCTGCCGTCTCTAAGGTCCAGAGTTTGATTCCCAGCACTGCAAAAGTGGGAGAAAGATGTGGCAATCCACTCCCAAGACAATCCTGAAACAATCAGCTATGGAAAACCCTATGAGGGTTGCTATGAGTCAGACATGACTTGACAGCACCTAACAACAACAACATTTTACTATTGCAAAATGCTTCTTGACAAGTTATCTCAGTGATGCTGGCATCAAAATTCACTTCTTAGATGCTGTCAGTTTTAAACTGTTTCTTCTATTCCATATCACATACAAGCACATTTTTTCTTATAATCCTTACCTGGCAAACTTCTTTTTTTTGGCCCCATGTTCTTGTTTTTGTTGTTGTTGTTGTTAGATAGATTGCCATTGAGTCAGGTCCCACTCGTAGAGACCCTACATACAACAAATTAAACCCTACCTGACACTGTGCCATGCCCAGCACTGTTGTTAGTGCTGCTCTGCCATTCATAGGGTCAGCACAGGAAGCTCTCCTATAGCATCTTTATGAGTGTGTATGTTGGGTTCTTGGTAGCAATGAATATTGGATAGAAGTTTCATTGAGATTTAATTCCGTTACTTAAAAAATTAGACTAATATCGGCCGGGCGTGGTGGCGCATGCCTGTAATCCCAGCGGCTCGGGAGGCGGAGGCAGGAGGATCACAAGTTCGAGACCAGAGGCAGTCTGCGTAACTTAGCGAGACCCTGTCTCAAAAAGTAAAAAAAATGGGCTGAGGTACAGCTCAGTGGTTCAGCACTTGCAGAGCATGCAGGTGCAAGGCCCTGGGTTCAACCCCCAGTACCGCAAACAAAAAAAAAAAAAAAAAAAAAAAACTAGACTAATATCCATGAACTTGTTGTTGTTAAGTGCTGTCAAGTCAGGTCTGACTCATAGTAACCCTCATAGGGTTTTCAATGGCTAATTGTTTTGGGATTGCTTCAGGAGTGCACTGCCACGTCCTTCTCCCATTTTTGTGGTGCTGAGGATCAAACCCAGGTCCCCAGAGAATGCAGAGAAGCCCTCTACCAACTGAGCTAACCCCGAGCCCATCAGTGAACTTTGTTGTTGTTGTTAGGTGCTGTCAAGTTGGTATCCGACTCATAGCGACACTACCTACAACAAGAGAAACATTATTGTCAGTGCTTCTCTGCTGTTCATAGGGTTTTCAATGGCGGATTGATTTGGGAGTGCATTGCCAGATCCGTATCCCAAGCCTACAGCACCTGGTGTTCCCAGGCGGTCTCCCATCCAAGTACTAACCAGGCCCAAACATGCTTAGCTTCTGAGAGCTGACAGAATCGGATGCCACAGTGCTATGCCTGGCTAGTATCAATGAACTAAGGAACATTTAATAATACACATGAAAAATACACAATACACATGAAAAATATAAATTAAAAGTATAAATTAAACATTGATGAAATACGAAGTATTGAAGTATTCAGAATGATATGAAATTACTAAAGATGCTGTATATTATTAAATCTAACCCATACCCTTTCAACAGTTTTAGAGGGCTAAAAATCAAATGCAGGTTAGAATCATATGTGGATAGGATTCAAGGTCCAGGGAGAGTTCTCTTGCATGAATCAAATCTGTACATGATTCTAATCCACACCAGATTTTGTTGTTCTCTAAAACTGTTGAAAGCGAGTGGAGTAGATTTAAGAATGTAAAGTAATTTGTAAGATTATTGTTTATATTATTAAATAGAATGTTTAAAATGTAGAATAGAATCAGGTAGACCTGGTTTCAAATCATGGCTACTCAAACACGTAATATGTACTTGAGCAAGTGGCTTAAATTATCTGAGTTCATCTATAAAATGCAAAAAAATTCATATTATTGAGTACAGTGTATGTGAAGTAATTGGCATTGATGATATCATTATGACCCCATGGTACTATCATCTAAGTAGATAACATACTATTTTGTGTTGGACATAGTGATAAGACTTTTTGTTCCTTTCATAAAATACTTAATATGTTAGATTGGAATTCAATTGAACTTTGCAAAATTCCAACTTTTAGGATACATGCAATCAGTAGGTAAAAGACTGGCCACATGATATATTAACTAATACCTCAATTTGCCTCATGCCAATTGCTTTCTCTGAGTTCAGTAACTATTTTTGCTCTCATTTTCTGCTAATTTTTCACACTGGTTTTCATCTTAATAAAATTAAGATGCCCATGCCATTTAACTAAGTGCAGGGCAACTTGTTTATGTATATCCTGTCCACAGGCATCTCAAAGCCTTTTGGAAAGTGATTTAATATGTAAGAATGAATAGATACATTGCTACAATGTAATGAATAAGAGTGTTTGAACTTGGTTCGGAAGATCTCATGTTGAATCCGGTCACCCCCTTATTAACTTCTAAGGGTGTGAAATATCCTGCTAAAAATTGGTGGAATTTGAAAGTTTTGGATTACGGAAAGAGAGGTGAAGCATACCAGGCCACTTGTATGGCACTGCTTGTGTCTTAAGTAACAGCCAGGCATCACTTCTACACAGTCAATGGAAAATGTTTTTATTTCAATCAATTAAAATATGAAGTACAAACCCTTTCTTAAATGACTTTTAAATTTTAGAAAGTATATTCATTGAACATTAAAGAGACAGAGATTCATTTCAGACATGAGATTGAGATTCAGTGCTGGAGGAGATCAGAGATAGTAATGATTAATTCAGATTTAGCATCAAGAATTTTCAGTTAGTCAGAACAGAATAAGTGGAATTCTAAGCACATATCCAAGGCATATTGTCCCATAAAGTTAGAGATGTAGAATATAGTAGATAAATGAAATGACTTTCTAAAAAGTCAGTCAAATAAGATAAAATTTTTATTGATCTTTTGCTATTCTTTAGAATACAAGCTTTATTCAGTGAAGATAGTATCATTCCTACTGTTGGAAAGGTGCTATGCTAAAGGAGTACTTTGTAACATTTTGAATAACAGGCTGAGTTTTATTTCTTAATTTTGCATTCATTCAACATATAGTTTTTGCGTGTATGCTCTGTGCCAGGCAATCTACTCAGCACATTTTGGAGGATAATGTGGGTCCATTTATAACATAGATTATTTGCTTAAGAATGACAAAGAAAGGTTTTATTTGTTTGCTTGTTCATTCATTTTTAGATTTATTCAAATTTAACTAAGGAAGTAGAAAGTAGCATGTTTTTTGATAATACACAATTGAGTACAATCATTTGGGACACTCATGAAAGGTGGTAGGTGGCCATTCATGACTGTTCATTCTTTGCTTCAATGACTGAATAAAGAGCAGAGTCACAGTCTACAGGTTTTTCTTGCCATTACTATGACATATTTCTCTTTTGCTACAAAGGTTAAAAGTGATGTAGCAATGGAAGACTCCTTTTAAAAATTTCAAAGCCATTCCCTATCTGATGAAACTTGTCAGAAAAGTGAAAAATGAAATGTATCTGGGGTTCAGGTATCTAGAGAGACCCCTGTGCCACCACATCGACACAGTGGCAGACAGTGAAACCACGTCTGGAAATGGCCTCTGCAAGTCCACACTTGATGGCAGTGTTCTGCAGCAAATCCAGAAAATGCTTGCAGGGTTCAGCCTGGATTCAGATTTATTGAGAAACCAGGCTCCATTTGAATGTGCACATTATTCTTATTGAGAGTCACCAATGCTTTGTGAAACTCTACAAATGTCTTTTAAATGACCATGAAAGTAAAAAGACAGTGAAATGTGGGAGGCAAGTCTTAATGCAGATGTAATAATTTTTACCCCTAAATCTGAGTTCCCAAATTATTCAACCACAGAAGGAACACAATTAGCATGCAAAATACCAAGGAATGACAACAACCAATCTTCCCTTGGATCCTGGTTCACTGTTCTTGTTTGTGTTCCCTAGCTAATCTGGCAGGCAGAGGGCAGTGAAAGAGAGATTACAGATGACTTTAGATTCTCTCTGAGTCTTTGTATGTAATTTTGTCACTGTAGAATCCCAGAACTTTTAGTAAGGAGAGCAGGACTTTCAAGGAGAAAGAAATAATCTGATGACAGGAAGATAAAATTGTCTAAAGTATATGTAAATATTTAAGTATAAATAAATGTGGGCTTGCTATGTATAGACACAATCATGTGTCTGTGTGTCTGTGTCTGTACATGCGTGTGTGTGGGCTCAAAGACATTAATTATTTCTGGATATGATTGTTGTAACTGCATCACATACCATCCATATTTCTATCCCAAATGCCGTTTAAAACTGTAGGTAATTAAATATTTGTCATCACATTAGGGAAGCAGAATCAATAGCAGGCTTTCTAGTTGAAAGTTTGTATATGTTCATCGTTGTGGCATTTGTTAGTTGCAGGTAGAATTGTTGCTGACCAAATCTATGCAATGAAGTGCTTCAATTTGGCTGCCATTATCAAGGAAACCATAGACTCAGTAAGACACTGTTTTTGAAGTATGACAATGACTTCAAAGAAGTCTGCACAAGATAAAGTAACATGCTAGCTCCCAAAGATCAGGTTAACTTGATCCATATAACTTCAATCTTTTCAAGAAATGCAGTCATATAATAATAATGGGATTGTACCCTAGTCCATCAATCTCTTTTGCTTTCTTCCAGAGACACTTTCAACTTCAGCCAGTCATTTGGTTCTTGTGGGTCATTGGTCCCACAAGAAGCCAGGTGAAATCATATGGAGCAAAATGATAACTACTCTGGAGCCTAGAATTTAGAAAATAGTCAATAAAACTGGCGGCTAACATTTGTGCTGGGGGTGGCAGTTTACTGAACATATTTACTGGCTTCTCTTTCTCTCCGTGTGTTTTCTTCTCTTTCCTTCTTTTACTCTCCTTTACTTATAATATCTGTGTGGGAAAAATATGGCAAGTTATATTATGATTCTTATATTAATGGTTAAGAAATACAACGATGGAATTAATTTGCCCTACTGATTGAGATTACAACAATGGCTCAAACATAAACAAGCACATGTGCATGTCACAGTGTTGGGTAGTGTTTCATTCTGTTCTACATAAAGTCAGTATGTGTTGGATCTGACTTAATAGCATCTAACAGAACCCTGTGAGAAGCAGAGAAGCACTGACAATGGTACAGGGCATGGCACAGTGTTGGTAAGTGTTTTGTTCTGTTGTACATAGGGTTGCTATGAGTTGTACTGGACTCAATGGCATGCAACAACAACAACAACAACTAATTGAGAAACTTAAAAAGATGGTCAGGATTTGAATTCAAGTCTCCTGACATTTTTATCAGTATTCTTTGAACATTACAATAATATGATCAGGCTATCTGCGTTGAAAGTCAACATATCCACCAAACATAGAAGCATGTCATAAGATTTATGAATCTATACTAAAAAGGGAATGGAGTTTAGCTTAGTTGACAGAGTGCTGCCCTGTATACCCTGAGGCCCTGGGTTCAACCTCAGCACTGTAAAAATGGGAGAAGGATCTGGCAGCTCTCTCCCAAAGCAATCTTGAAACAATCAGCCATCAAAACCCTATTAATAACAGAGCAGCACTGACATAGTGCTGGGCATGGCAAAGTGTCAGGGAGTGTTTCATTCTATTATACAAAGAATCACTGAGTCAGACCTGACTACATGGCACCTAACACCCACCTAACATATTTAAATATATATATATTTTATATATATATATATTATATATATATA
>VMDO01002570.1:152365-164614 GCA_007922755.1 Pedetes capensis | reverse complement strand
GTGCTGGAGACGTCTATTGAATATACCATGGACTGCCAAAAGAACCAACAGATCTGTCCTAGAAGAGGTACAACCAGAGTGCTCCTTGGAAGCAAAAATGGCCAAACTGCGTCTTACCTATTTCGGACATGTAGTCAGGAGAGAACAATCCCTGGAGAAGGACATCATGTTTGGAAGAGTGGCAGGTCAATGGAAAAGAGGAAAACCCTCCACCAGATAGATTAACACAGTGTCTGCAACAATGGGCTTAAACATAAATAAGATGGTTTGCCTGGCACAGAATCGGCAAGTGTTTCGATCTGCTGTACATAGGGTCGCTATGAGTCGGACTCGACTCGATGGCACCTAACAACAACAACAACATACAGACTGCTCAAAATAACTTATGTGGGGTTACCCAGTAGGTTGTACTGCAAATTGGTAGGTGATCCATATGAAGTCAACCCTAGGATGCCTGAATACCATTATGAAATTTTGGATTTATTTTAGTTATTAAGCAGGATTAGGAAATCTCCAGCTAGGGAAAAGCTGCAGCACAGCTAGAGGGGTCCCCGAGATATCTTGAAGACTGAAGGGTTCCTCTTATAAGGGATGTCCTTCATGCTTGACAGCTGCTAGGCGGATTCTGCCCAAATCTATTTGGTGGATAACCATCCAAATATTTTGTGGTTCACATTCATTGCATGGCTTAATGACTAAATGGGGTCTTTTTTGATCATCCGTGGCTCGAAGGCCTGAGGAATTTGCTCTCAAGTCCCCTGGTAAATGTTAAGTCTTTGTTGGTGAATGACAGCTAACAGTCACTCAGAAGTTGGAGAGGCCAAGGAAATCTGAGGAAAACAAAGATGTAATTTTGGGCCTCTATAGAACTGCAAATGTTCAAGAGAAAAAGAGCTGATGTGAATGTACTACAGACTCAGCTGCCATTTTCTTGACCCCAGTGAAATGTTGTGCAGAAAGCACACTTGTTCTGGTACTGAAGCGTCTTCTTTTCAAGCTCACAAAGCTGCATTTCCCCACCCTCATGAATGCATTCTTACGACTTATATATAGCTCTCCCCCCTTGGCATGAAATTGCTGGGTGACAATAATATTATGATTGTTCTAACGTATCAAAGAACCCCTTCATGAGAAAAGTCATTTTAGCAGGCTTATATGTCAAGCAGAATAGGCCCATAAACCATCCTGAAGTGCTCATTCATCAGGACCTGATTCCATCCAAGACCATTAGAAAGCCCTCTGTGGGAAAAACAGGAAGGCACCTTGAGTCTGGGAACCTTGTCCTAAGTTTCTGAAGCAGAAAGGATACTCAAAGCCAAGTGTAAGACTAAAAGACATCTGTATGTCCAGCATGTGGTGGGCTTTGGGGACCAGGAAGGAGCACACTTTGCAACCTACAAAATGATCTTCGACAGGGACATGTGCCTGTATTTTCATTTTGTCCTCTCCCTTTCATTTCCAAATAATGTTAGATGAAGAAAAGTTTTAAAAAATAATATAAAAGATTACAGATACCTTTCACTCTTATTTTCCCAAATTAAAAAATTGCCTGCTTGGTTTCAACACTGAGAGACAGTTGAATGGATGGATGGATGGATAGATAGACCATTTCTGAACTACTGGGGACTACATTGCAGACCTGAGACCCTTTTCCTTAAATAGTTCAATGTGAATTTCTTAACAACAAAGACATTCTCAATATCAGGAAATTAACATTGATACATGGATATTATCAAATCTCCAGACCTATTCATACGTCACCAATTATCTGAATAACAAAAGAAAAATGTAATGGTTTTCTATCAGGATGCAATCCAGGACTAGGCAATTGCCTTTTTAAAAATTATGTTCCTTCAAACTTTTCAATCTGGAATAGTTCATTGGCTACCCTTATTATGTCCTTGATATATTTGAAGGCTCTGGGTCACTTATTATTTTGTAAACTGTTCCTCAGTTGGGTTTTTATGATGTTTCCCTATGATTAGATCCAGTTATATATATCTGGCAAGAAGAGTTTAGAACTGGTATGCTCTTTCCTGACTTTGGAAGTGTTATTTTTTTCTCCAGATTTAGTTATGATGTTCATATAAATTTCCTTTTACCTCATTAATTTTTCCTTCTCTGGGTCTATCATATATTTTTAAATATCAGAGATACCCAGGGCACTCTATCTGCCTGCTTCCCTCCCCAGTCCATATTCTCTCTGCATGTGTGGTTTCCTGGAGATAGACAACATCATACAATGCTCTTTTCTTCCTTTAACTTAAACTCATGCTTTCAACTGTCAACTCTCATCTTTCTTTGGGTGTCAAAAAACATCTAAACTTGTAGCATGCATGAAACCAAAGTATTGATTATTTTCCTCTCAAATTAATACCCAGAGACTCTGGGTTGAGACCCAAGAAAGAAGATGGGGAAATTCAGGCAAAAACTAAGATAAGGATAAGGGAATATTCCAAGCAGAAGGAACTACGTTCATATCAATTGTTCCTTCTAAGATTATTGGAGTTAGATAAATGAGAAATTGATAATAACCTTAAGAATGTAGTCTGCTATTACACAATATGATCAGCCCTTCCACATGGGCTAAAACACAGAGTTGTTATGGTTGCAATCATGAGAAATCTCATTTCATACAAAGTTGTGTTGTGAGGGCAATTAACTGAGTAAGCTATAATTTCATATATATATATATATATATATATATATATATATATCTACCATCTACATGGCATACTATTTTTTAAATGAAAATAACTCACATTGGTTTGTGTATTATTTTTCTTGTTGCTGTGCCCAGAATACCTGCCACAGACAAGGAAGGTAAGACTTATTTTGGTTTATGGTTTAAAGGAGTTCAGCCCATGGTAGCAGGGAAGGCCTGGTAGAGCAGCTCCTGGCAGAGAGGACACAGAGATCAAGTCAGCCAAGAACAATGTACTACCATGGACCCTCTTCCAGTGGCCTACTTCCTCTATCTAGGCCTCAACTCCTAAAATTTCCAAAGCCTCCCAAAATAGTACCCCAAACTGGGGACCAAGCATTCAAAAGACGAGCCTATGGAGGACATGTCATGTTCAATCTATAACATTCTGGCCCTGACTCCCAGAGACTCATTTCCATCTCATAATGAAAAATGGATTCAATCCCTCTCCAAGAGTCCCCAAAGTCTTAAGAGTTCCAAAATGGTTCAAAAGTCCAAATTCAAAGTGTCTTCTGAGAATCAAGGCAACCTCTTGTCTATGAACTTCTGCAAAATCAAACACAAAAAAATTACACACTTCTAACATACAAGGCACTGAGTAAATATTCTCATTCAAAAGGGAGGTACAGTGGAACAGCAGAGAAGGATCAGACACCAAAACAAGATTGAAATCCAGCAGGACAAACATTAAACTTTGGAGCTTCATGTCTGACACCAGGGGAATGAGGTGTAATGATGTAGGCTTCAATGGGGTTGCTGTCGGCAGCCCACATGGACTTGCCAATTGCACCCCACATGACCTCTCTCTTGGGCTGACTCCACTCATTGCCAAAGCTTTCCTCCTCAGATGTTCTGCATCCCCAGTGCCCTCAACATTCTGATGTCTTCACTGTGACTTAGACTTTACCCTCATATCTTCGCACAGTGGCCACTCACGAGCTCCCTTCATGGAATCCAGCCTTGCTACACATTGTCTGGCCTCCCAAGCTTTCCCTGAAAATCTAGATGGAAGCCTCCAATACCCCATAACCCTTGCCTTCTGCATACCTACAAAACCAGCACCATACAGATAATGCCAAGGTCTGCCATCAACTTAAGCCAGTCCCCCCAGCCATAGCTGCTGTGTCCTCTGAGCATACGAGTGGCTGAAGCCAAGAAAACACTTCCCTAGGTGGCCCTCTGCAAGCAGAGTAACCCAACAGTTTCTCTCTTCTCAAGGGAAAGTCTTTCCAATGAGGCTATGATAGGTGGGGTCTGGTCAATTTCCTATTGTCACAGTACAAACTGCTTGTCTTCTCTCATAGGGTGTTAATCTCTCTAAAAACCACACCCTCTTCACCTGTAACTTTCAAATCACTCCTTTAATGGACAGACTGAATGTTTTTCAAATCTTTCTGCTCTGCTTTTTGCTCATGATTCTCATTGGAAATCTGGCTAAAGGCAGCAAGAAATAACCATGCTGCAGCCTGAATGCTATGCTGTCTTAAAGTTTTTTCCACCAAATTGATTCATTTATTACTTTTAAATTCAGCCTCACTCAAATTTCAAGACACAGAAAAAATGTAAACAGATTTTTTGCTAGAATATAATACAAATGGCCTCTGGTATAGCTTCCAGCAGAGCCCTTGTTTATACCTGAAACCATAGGAGCATAGTTTTTACTACCATTTTTTCTATCAGGACCCTGGCCTTTCAAATTCCCACCCAAATTGCCCAGTAAGCCATGCTGGCAGAATTCAAGAGTTTCTCCAGCCTGAATCTCTAAATTCTTCCATATTCCTTCCACAAGCTAGTTCCAAAGGCTTAAGAACAACATGGTCAAGTTCAGTCACAGCAATGACCCTACTTCTCTGATACCAGTTTTCTATATCAGTTACTTGTGTGTGTGTGTTTGAGTGTGTATATGAGTATGCCTGTGTGTTTGAGTGTGAGAATGTTTGGGTGTTTTGAGTGTGTGTGTGTTTAGGCAGGTGTGTGAGTGGGTGTGAGGGTATGTCTGAGTTTGAGGGTGCGAATGTATTTGAGTGTATGTGGGTGTGTTTGAGTATGTGAGAGTGTTTGTGTGAGTTTGTGCATGTTTGAGCATGTGTGAGTGTGTGTGAGAGTTTTTTGGTGTGTGTGAGTATGTTTGAGTATGTGTGAGTGTGTGTATCAGTTACAGACAATTTAGGAGAGGAAAGATACGTTTTGGCCCACAGTTTTAGAGGGTTCAGCCCTTCATTGGAAGGAAGGGAAGATGGAACAGCCCACATCATGGCAGAGAGGAAGCAGACACTGAGGTAGGAGATGGCCGGGGACAATACACAGCCTAGAACCCACCACCGTCCCTTACTTCTTCCAACTAAGCCTCAGCCTGTAAGGTTTTCAGAACCTCCCAAAACAGCACCACCAGCTGGAACTAAGCATTCACAACACAAGCTTATGGAGGACATTTCATATTCAATCCATGAAAGGTTTCCAACAGCACAAAACTGCAAGACACTTTACAATTGCTGATGTTGCACAAAGGAATGCAATGCAAACTAAGCAGGCAGCCACCCAAACCAGCTGTGAATCACAATACTCCCTGCAATATATTTTTCCTATGCAACATCATTAGTGGTCATGTTATAATTAATAGCATTCTGTATAATACAGACTGTGCTCTGGAATCAATACATTACATTACACATAATTTACCTTAAAAGTGGGTGCACAAACAGTTGAAATAATATTTGTAATTAGCTTCTGCTCCAATGCTATCACTGATGAAATTTCTATGTCACAAAACAGCTAATTTCACTTTTAAATGTCAACTGCTATTATAAATGATTTTTTTTTTCATGTTGAATCAAATGCTGCCACCCAATAATTTTCACTCCTTGATTCTAAGTTCCGTCCTCTGGAGCCACAAAGAAGTCTTGTTCCTTCAACCCATGGCATGGCACAGAAACTTTCATATTTCTTCTTAATTCACTGTGACTACCCCAACTCCATGCAATCCTGGGTAGTCAGTGCCTTCTCAATAAAAATGGAGACAAAGAGGCAGGTCCTGTTCTTTGTGGACTGAAGCAGAACAAATTCAGGTATTAGTACCAGGCAATCACGCTGATCTTCCTGTCTTCTGGGATCTTCCTGGCATCCCAGTTTCAGAGTGATAAGTGCCAAGTCCATGTCTGTAGTATTCACTGTGCAATCCTTGCTTAACCCAAACCGCCATTCAAGTGTTACTTGAGCTGGACTTGTGTGTCAATGGTAAAGTTAGTTGGGTTGACTCCAAACTGTTACTTCATCTCACTATTAAGATTCCAGATCCAATAGCTCTGCCCATCTTGGAAGCTATTTTAGCTTTCCCCTGGCTGTTTCGTGGTGGATTCTCCACTCTGATGTTCTCATCATCTCCATCAGAGAGATTCTATTCTCCAAGTTACAAAGCAGATTTCACATCCAGAAAGGCTCAAAATCAGATGTAATATTTCTTATCAAAAAGAGAGCAGAGTTTATTTTTTGTTTATTTGAAACAGCTCTACTGAGGCATAATTGATATATAATATTTAAAGTATACAGTTTCATCCCCCGTGTGTCTGTCATCTTGTTGAGCTGTAGGGGCTTGTGTGTTGCTGTGATGTTGAAAGCTATGCCACCTGTATTTCAGATACCAGTAGAACTACCTGTGGTGCATAAGTTTCAGCTTAGCTTCCAGACTATGACAGACTAGGAAGAAGGACTCAGCAGTCTATTCTTGAGATAATCAGCCATTGAAAACCCTATGAATAGAACAGAAGCATTGCCAACGTTAGTGCCAGGGAAATGAGCCCCCAGTTTGGAAAGCATTCAAGAAATGATTGGGGAAGAGTTGTCTCATCAAAATAGAATTGACTTTAATGATGGGAATGGAGTAAAACTCCTGGGACTTCGTTTTTCTGATGTGGCAATTACTCAGAAATTTACTCAAACTGCTGCATGCATCAATATTTCATTTGTTTGAATTACCAAACACTATTCCATTACGTGGATATACAACAATATTTTCACCCATTCATCAAACAATGCACAGCTGGTTTATTGCCAACTGGTGGATGTACAAAGTGAGAAGAGTTCTTCCACCCTCTTCTGAGTGATTGGCTTCTCAATGATCATGTCCCTCTTTGATTCTCCAAACCACACTGAGTCTTCCAGTTTAAAAGTTCTCCTTTTGTAAAAACATATAGCCTCCAAGAGTCTGTGCCTGTAAGAAACACCAGCTAATGCCCCACTCAGATATCAGTTGCAGATCTTTTAGACCATTCTTTTCTTAGAATTTTCTGACCTCCAAGCAAATGTGAGCTTCTTTATCCCATAGGTTGGAAAGCTACCAGAGAGCAGAAGGAGCAAATACTGTGATCTCTACAGCATACACACTGTTTCCGCTAAAAGCTCCAGGGTCCCACACGAAGGTAGACTCCCAATAATCTACCCTGACATTCCAGAATTCTCAAGATGAATATTTCCTTAGATTTCCACACTGGTTCTCTCTCTGAAAATAGAAAGGTGCCAGGGAGGAAGGGATACCCAATCGTCTTTATGGTATCAAGTTCCCAACTTTTAAGGACCATCGCCTAGCAGTTTTTACTTCTGCCACACTTTCTTGTCTTCCTCTTTTTCAGTTTCCTTTCTCACACCCCAATCCGGCTTTAGCCCAAACTTCTACACAGAATAAGGAGAAGAAAGTTGGACATTGTTAAAGCCAATGAGATGAATGTTTCCATTTTATTTCTTCCACTAACATCAAGTTCTACTTGGATAAAACAGCCTTCTGACTTGGAATGTTTGTGCAGGAAAAGCAGAAGTCTTTTCTTATAAGGATATATTTTTATAAAATAAGGTTGTCATTTCTGGGAACAGTGCCAGATTATTTGAAAGCTGTTTCTGGGCTATCATGTGTTTGAAACTGTCCTCCATCAGGCCATCTCTTGCCTCAGATTGCATGAGTGATTGCCAGGGTCATAACTCAGCCTTGGTTAGTGGCACGGAGATCCAGAAGCATAGTTAGCAGCTTATCAGCAAACTTCTCTTCCATGCATTCAAAGAAAAATTCTCTCTTGTTGTCTTTGATTTTCCTATAAATTCCCTTTCAAGAGTAGATGGAAGAGGTACCCATCAAAACCAGCCCAATTCCTTAAACTGTGACCATTTAAATTTATAGGACCACAGTCCAGCTACTTCCCGCTGAAATCATTCCATTCAAAAAAGGGCAGGTCATACCTAGGGATTGGATTCATGCGTTGGCTCACTCTGAAGATTTTATTTGGAAGGGAATTATGACAAATCTGGGGAACAACTGCTAAGTCTCCCATATCCCTGTTCTATCCTTAAGAACCCTGTCCCATTACTGTGACTTTATTCCTCTCAATCCCAGCTGCTCCACTGTAATTAGTGATACTGGGAGTGAAATGTTGCTGCTGTTGTTGTTGTTGTTGCTGTTGTTGTTGTTGTTGTTCGATGCCATCGAGTAGTGTCTGACTCATAGAGACCCTCATAGGGCTTTCAATGGCTGATTGTTTCGGGATTGCCTCAGGAGTGGATTGCCATGTCCTTCTCCCATTTTTTGAGGTGCTGGGAATTGAACTCAGGACCTCAGAGACTGCAGAGCAGTGCTGTACCACCTGAGCTAAATCCCAACCCTGGGAATGAAATAGTGAAACAATAACAGCCTGAGGTCAACCTGCAAAGAGCATTACACAGGAAGGCTAAGGGTACTGCATAAAAGGATTGCAGCCCTGTGCAAGTGTGGCCTCTGGTTTAAGCTTAGGGAGGTCCCTCCGTGCACAGACAGAGCTTTCAGATTGTTCTGACCGCCTCTGCATGAGGGATGATTACATCCAGGGACAAGAGATAAACAATGAGAAATAAAATGTGGAGAGACAGCAGAGTGGGGAGAGAGCAGAGGGAGAGGATTTGTCATCTTAATAACGAGATCCTTCGTCTCCCACTCCTGACTCAAAAAAAAAAAAGAAGACTCAAGCTTAAAACTTCAAGATTTATTCAAATTTGTTCAGAACTCTTGGGATTAGAAGATGTTTCAACCCAACTCCACCTGGTCCAGTGAGAAAAAGAAAACAAGTATTTCTTAGCTTTTTTTAAGTAAAATGTCCAAGTGCATGTGGCTTGACAGCTGGACCCAGTCACCCAAAGATACTATTCCCAACTTCTCATTCCCAGCTTCTCAGCTCTCTTTTTCTGTCTGTTCTGGTTTTATTCTGAGGTTTGTTTTCCCTTGCTGGTGGCAAGACGGTCACCATCTTGCTCTAAAGATACATCAGTAGACACCAGAGAACTTCTCTTTCCTGTTTTTGTGTTGTTAGGTGCCATCAAGTTGAGTCTGACTCATAGTGACCCCGTGTGCAACAGAACAAAACACTCTCCGACACAATACCATGCACACAATTTGTTGTTGTTGTTGTTGAGCCCATTGTTGCAGACACTGTGTTTCTTCTTGTTTTGAGTTGTACCACATCAGCAAAAGGAGGTTCCAGGGGCTTTACTCCCTTCCCATTATTAAGGTCAAATCTACTTTAAGGAGGCAACTCTTCCCCAGTCGTTTCTTGAATCCCTACCAATCTGCTGGGCTCATTTTCCAGCACTATATTTGCTAGTGCTTTTCTGCTATTCAGAGGGTTTTCAATGGCTAATTATTTCAGGAGCTGGCTGCTAGGTCCTTCTTCCCAGTATGTCTTAGTCTGGAAGTTCAGCTGAAACCTGTCCACTGTGAGTGACCCTGTTGGTATCTGAAATACCAGTGGCATAGCTTTCAGCATCACAGCAACACTCAAGCTCCCATTGCACAAGAAGGTGGCAGACATGTCACATAAAAATTCAAGATGTGCCATTTAGCAATTTATGGTCTCTCTCCTCCAAATCTACACCTCATCCAGACGAAGGGTCTTCTCCTGGTTCCTACATGCATGGTTTTTGCTTCCTCCCATGGTGCTGAGCAGGTATGCAAGCCACTAAGACGAGATCTCCTGCTTCCCTGAGGTCCATAGGACAAGCCCCTGCAGGATGCTTAAGAGCCATCCCTGGGCATGCCCACAGGCCTCCTCAGGGGGACGCGACTGCCCCAACAGCTCACTTAGGGGCAGCTCCCTGTCCCGGCTCACCAGCATTCACAGCGGATTCAGCGGGGACCTCGCTGTAGCCCACTCAATGCCAGCTTGATTCCCAGCAAGTTCAACAGCAATGCTGACGGCAGCTTCCTAGGGAGTTTGCTTGGTATCTTGATGGGTCTTTCTCCATCTGCTGGCCATACACTGCTAACCTTTGGCCAGCTCTGCTCTAAGCACCCAGCAGCTCCAGCTGAATCTGAATCCTGACCTTGGGAAGAATTCCCCACTTTGTTCCTTCATCACACACTCTACCTTAGCACTAGGATGTTCTTCCATTTCCCTTTCGTCCCTTCTTTGTTAATTCTCTACAAATTATTTCTAACTCCTTATAGTAACTCTTCCTATTCAAATCATCACGCATGTCTCCTTTCTGACTGAACCCTGACCGATACACCAGAGTACTTATTCATTTGATGCACCAGGCTTGGCCACAGATCCATTACTAAGCCAATATGTATAACCAGAGAAACATAGGGAGCTCATGGCCAAGCATGGGTTTGTGTCTGTGCCTGGAACTGTGCAGTACAGTCAGATGTCTAGGTTGTGTGGCTGAGAACAGGAGAGGGGTAGTTTCCCAAAAGTAAACTGTGAAGAACTGGTTTTGGGAAAACACACCCAGCATAGTGCATCTGAAAAATCACCAGCCTGAGCCAAAAGGGATAGTGGAAGAGAGGAAGAGAGAGAGGAAGAGAGAGAAAGACAGAGAAAGAGAGAGAGAGAGAGAGAGAGACAGACAGACAGACAGACAGACAGACAGACAGACAGACAGTCAAACAGACTTAATGGTAGTCCTGAAAGCAGCCATATACACATATAGGAATCCAGGTGGAATGGAGCCGGGGTGTGGCTCAGTGGTAGAGTGCTTGCCTGGCATGCATAAAGCCCTGGGTTCCATCCCCAGCACCCCCCGCACACATACACACGAATACAGTTGACAAGAGCAATATCATCCTCATCCTCGGGAATCTCCATCAGCAAGGAGGTCTTTTGTAGGCCCCTAGAATTGACCTTCCCAGCATTTTTTAGTAAAGACAAATTGAAGATGAGGCCCAAGCCATATATAATCTTGCTTAGACAATGAAAAGGATGCCTTGCTTATCTAAACACAGAGTTCACGATTAGGGCAGAATTCAAGCAATACTCTATCTTTCTAATCAATAGTCCATCAAAGACAGAATCCCTGCCACTCTTTTGCTCTGCTTTTCTCAGTACTGGCTTCTTCCTGAGCTTGACTTCCCTCCCATTTCCTGCACAGCTGCCAGTACAGTGGCCCCCGGGTTATACCTCTCCCTTCCTTTCTTCCAAGAAGAAGCCAAGAGCATCTCTGACATAAATACCTGCAAAAGTCCCCATGTTCTTTTGACAAGCCCAGTTCACATACCCATGAATCATTAACTCAGTCAAAGAGCAAGAAAACATGGGTTGGTTTAGTTTCTATGACATTTTCCATCTTGAAAGCTAAGAGTAAGTACAACCAGGTGGATGGAAAAGGATACAGTACAGGTTAAGACTGCAGCAAACAGATCCACCCTTCAGGAAATAACTGAGCGCCACCTCCCAGCACCCCCACCAAACCTCTGTCACTCCCCTTTGCACTGTACTGTGTCCATCTTTACCTGCACACCTCCTCCGTGGATGAGGTCTACATGGCTTCCTTTCATGGCAGAAAGTAGCCTTGGCTTATGACTCACCTCTACAGTAAATAACAGATGCATAATAAGAGTTTGAGGAATGGATGGTCTTACACATTATGCTTGCTAAGGGAGTTTGAACTTGAATCTACAGATATTAAGACACCCCTGAAGGGTTTTGATGGAAGAGAATCATAATCCAAGATGTCTTAAAACCAGCAATGTTAAAAAACATGGAAGGAGAGAATCAGCACAGAGAGCATCTTAGTTGTCCAATCAATGTTTATGTAGCTGGTTCTTCCAGCTGGACATAGGCTGGACATGACAATCCCCATCTTGGCCATCTTGATACAGAACACCTAGAATGACCTCTAGGCACCTTGGTCAGGGAACTATGGCAATGAAATGGGCAAAGCTATACAGCTAGGCCAACTGGGATGGCCACAGAGCTATCAACATTCTGTCTTGGGGGAAGCGAAACTGAGGGTCAGAAGACCTTCATGGGAACATCCACAAGACCCTCCCATGGGGTGCCAATCACTAGCCCCTCCTGCCCCAGGGGGACCTGACACTATGTTATCTAAGAAGGAAATGACTGGCTAGGGGAGATACTTGAAAATGGTGCCGCTTTGTGTGGGACATCTTGCCGGAAGGTCTCAGAAGGGTTTCCTCCACTGGTGGAACTGCACATAAAGAGCGCGAGTTACACACAGTCCTGTAAGAAATCCAAACAAACTCACAGTTCACAAAATCTATCGTGACTCATCCTCCGGTCTGTGTTCCCTTTTGC